>VXBW01006294.1:736961-830554 GCA_013400375.1 Thinocorus orbignyianus | reverse complement strand
ACTGGAGCATGTCCAGAGGAGAGCCACCAAGCTGGTGAAGGGTCTAGAGAACAAGTCATATGAGGAGAGACTGAGGGAACTTGACATACTTAGTCTGGAGAAGAGGAGGCTGAGGGGAGACCTCATTGCCCTCTGCAGCTACCTGAAAGGAGGTTATGGAGAGGTGGGTGTTGGCCTCTTCTCCCAAGTGAGTAACAACAGGACCTGAGGAAATGGCCTGAAGTTGCGGCAGGAGAGGTTTAAAGGTTTTACAGCCCACCCAAGGAGGTGTTTAAGTCACCATCCCTGGAGGTATTTAAGAAATGTGTAGATGTGGCACTTCAGGGAATACTCTGGTACCTGAGCTTGTTGGGTTATGCGATTTGTTTTGTGGAGTTGTTTTTTGTTTTTTTTTTCTTTCTTTTTTTTTTTTTTTTCCCCCTTTGGTCTGTGTATGGTTGGACTTGATGATTTCAGAGGTCCCTTCCAACCACAAAGATTCTGTGATTCTATATGCTTCATAGCTCATGGTGGGCTGGCACCATGAATTGTGTCTTCAGTGGACCTCTAGAACTGCCATTTTGCTTAGGCTTGCTGAGACTGTGCCTAAAGAGAATATCCAGGAGGATTTATCAAGCTGGAATGGTCTGTCCATTTGTCCAGACCTTTTGTGAATGGAGAAAAGATAAGGTTCTTAGTACAAGTTTTAATTGTACCCTGTCTGCTTGCTCACCAAAGTCGGTGGACCTGCAGGACACCTGAAATACCAGTAGGCCTAGCACATTCATGGGGACTGAGAGCCTTGAGGCTGTTGTGCTGCTGAGGCAGAGGTGGATGCAACCTGACCCTGTGCTGCCTTTGGGCCACACGTGCTGGTTTCACTCAAATGAAAATAGCAGGAAGGTGTGATTTCTTTTGTAAATTAATCTGGAGTTAGCACCACCTGCCTTCCCTGGAATAAGGAGGAAGGTCTGCAAAATGCTTGTTGATGTGAAATGCTGCAACTGCTAAATGCTTTAAGCAGTAAAATACAAAGCTATATACATTATGTTTTCTTACTGCTGGACTGTTTCTTCTCCTAGTGGTGGAATCAGAATCAAAGTTGTTCTCCAAAACATGGAGTGCGTCATTAGATTGTAAATGTTCTTTGGGACTGCTTTTTGCATTATCTTGGATCAAACAGATGAGATCTTAATTTTCCAGACTGTATATTATCAAAATAAAATCACAAAATGGGAAGAAGCAACACTAAAAATACTTCCTTAAAGTGAATTTTAAAATGTTCTTTGTATAATTAGGATTTTTAAACAGCTGGTAGAAAAAAAGGTTTATTCTCCCAGTGATGGTTGCTTTATTCACATCCTTTGAACAGAGCTCCAAAAGTAAGGGCACACCTTGTTTGTCTCAGTTCATTGAGGGATTGCATACTTAAATCACAAGAACTTAAGTAATTATTAGAGAAAAGCAGAGCTGGAAGATAGCTTGAAGAAGGGCTGACAATTTTAAGATGACTATTTGTCAGTTATTTCTAAAATTAGAAAAGAAATAACTTTCCTTCTGAATAGACAGAGATTTCCTTTCAACAGTTTCCTTTCTTTCCTTTCTGATGAAAGAAATCCAGATGGAATGTTTTTCTTCTGGAAAATGCCATTTTGACCACATTTCTAAAAACATATGTTGATTTAGATGAAATTTTGATTGGTTAAATGTAGTGCAGGTGGGAATTGATTATGCTATCATCGAAACATTTGTTCAACACTGTATGAGATACTTGGAGAGTTTCAATTTTCTGTTTCAAAATTTTATTTACTGTATTGTTTTTAACTTATGGGGAGAAAAAAATCATTGTGTCTTGTGATTTTGATTGCCGACTGTACTGAAAGTAACTTTACAGACCTAATTCTCAAAACTTTTCAAGCCTTTTAGTTTCTTTTGCAATTTGCAGGGATAAGATGTATTTAGAAAGCGTAAATTAGCTTCCAAAGCAGAAGTGTGTTGTGCACAGTCTTACCAGTATTACCCGGGCTTGAGGAGGACTCTTTCAAACAAGGCATCCCTCCCTGTGCCTCCTGAGAATTTGATTCATCATTTCTGGAACAGTCTCAGTTGTTCAAATTTTGTAGTCCTCCACAGCACAAACAAGGACGTTGACTTTACTTCCATTGAAATCAACATAATAACCTGTGACAGTCAAACAAAAGTAGATCGTGACTATAGAACATCAGCAATTACAAGGGAAAGGGGAGAAGGGTTAAAGAGTTTTTGCCGTGCTGCTTGAATACTATGTAGGTGTTTGGAATATGTAGTTTAGAAAAGAGATGTAAAAATAACTACTTCAATAATGTAGAGAAGGCAGGTTTTTAAATAGACGGAACACTTTGTCCATCTTTAAATAATCTACTGATTGATTCCTTCTGCCCAGTCTTCTCTCAGTCTCTGTTCCTTGCTTTTTCAAAAATTCTGTGGGCTTATGGCCCAAACAATAACAGCTTGGGGAGAGAGTACAGAAAGTTGCTGTTTCTAAAACTTTTTTGCTTGCTGGTCCAGCTACTCCACGCCACTACCTTGTGGGGCATTGAAGGCCAGGGTTTTAACTGGAGCAGTTTTGGCATTATGCAGCAATGGTTTTCTCTAAATTTGAGCATCTTACCTGCAACCAGTAACGTATTTATTAAACCTAGATTGCTTTACACTGCTCTTGCAGTGTCACAAGGACTTTGCATACCCTCTTCTAGATCTCTTTGAACTGATATAGTGCTGTAGACAAACTTCAGCATAATGAGAGTAGGGCTCAATCACTGTTGTGTCCTTAATACCAGTCATACCAAATTTCAAATAATTGCTAGTTAAAACAACATTGCTTACAGGAAAAAATGGGGGGAAACCCTATTTTTGGTTTCAGTTCATTGTGCTTTGTAAGCTAGGTAGAGCATGACAGATGTGGGGGCATATCAGATATTCATGCTTGGACCCAACCTGAATTTAATGACTAAATACATAGATGTTTTATGTTAAAAATGAGTATAGCAAATAAATCTTTGGTAGGGCTCTAACACAGAAGTTGGAATGTAAGGTGGAAGTTTAATTGCTCCGGTTCTGTTTACCTAAATTTAATTTTATTTCAATGGCCTATATTTAGAAGAAATAAGCATTCTTCTCATGTGACAGGAAAAACTGGTTCTTAACAAATTTCCAATCTGCTGATTCTGAATGTGTAAAACAGCACATTTAGTCTAATATGAATGGGAATACCGGTTCAACAGTTCATCAGAGCCAACGGTGAAAAGATTAGTCTTAACATGGTGGATTTTATTAAGTGAGAATTCAGAGAGATGCAACAACATAAAACGAGGACCAAGTTATTACAGTTGTACTTTAAATGTTTCTGCTTTAACAATTCAGTGTATGATCTGATAATTTTTATTTAATTTCTTATATTCTTAGTAGGGAGTAACTTCTTTTCAGTAGCAAGCTTCCCTCCAAACTTAACACGGTGCTGATTTATGCATTTGAAATGAGACAGTGAAGAAACTAATAATACTTGGCAGGTTCAGCGTTGCCCTGCATCTTGACAACTCTTGCTGGTACATGTCTAGTGCCTTTTTCTCTAATCTATGCCTTGCTTTCCTTTGTTAAGTTCTCCAAGGCTGATATTGGTATCATCTTCAAGAAGCTGAAAGACAAAGCTGAACCTAATTCCCGAGAAATCAGACAGGTGTTTGCAGCCGGTCACCCTGCGCATAGCAAGGTGATCGAGTATGAACCTTTCAGGTAAGACAGTGGATTTTCTTTTTTAATAATGAATGAAGGCACGTTCCCCCAAAGTGTATAGAGCATGACTGTTTCTTGATGCTTCCTGCATGTGTTAGCTGACAAATGGCATACATTTGTTTTGCATTTACTTGGAGACTGTGTGCGAAAAAGAAAGTGAATGCATGCCCCAGAAAAAAGAAATGTAATAGTTTCAAGTAAGCTGAAAAACACAGCTAAAATCTCTTTGCTTTTTATGGAGCTGGCACAGGGTGTTGTGAAGAAGGGCAAGTCAGCAGGAATATGTACACTTAAAGATAAGAAAAAGTCTGTCCTGAGAATCAAGCAAGTTAATTAGTAGTTTTGAAATTCAAGAAGGAATATTTGAGTTGCCTCCTGAAAATGGTGTTAATTGGGTTTTGAATCATCTATAAAGAAGAGAATCTTCACAGAACTAAGGTGTATTGAAATTATAGGATGCGGTGGCAAACGTCTTTAAAAAAAGACTGGAAAGCAGTAGTGAGAGTGATAATTAATGCTTGAATAGTAATTTCAGCATAGATAGGAGGAGCAGAAATCTGGATTCAGATAGCAATGGACAAATGTATAGATACTTCAAAGGTGAAATCGTGCTCAAATGCAAGCTGATTTCTCTTTATCTCACAACCAGAATACTTGAGCATATAAATGGTGTTGGATGTTGGTAAAGTTAATGATGTGGAACAGAGGAAGAAATTTTACCTAGAAGCACTTGGTTTTCACAGTGATAATACAGTATATATTTAGGAACTGTCATAATAACTAAAGCATATAAGTAGATGTATACTGCGTGGAATGTCATCCCTATAGGAATGCTAACCAAGGTAGAAATTACTTCTGAAATATCTCAGGAGAGATGCAGATCAGCAGAAGGTTCTTCTAGCAATTCATAGTGAAAGTATTGAGAAACGCAGACAAATTGGTATTCAGAAATTTAAAATAAGTGATAATAAGTAGGATTTAAACTAAGAGAAGCCACAGTTATATTAGCAGCTTTTGGTCAAAATATTTCTAGACTCAGATATTTTACTCAAGATTCTGAATTGTTAATTGCATTAAGAGGGAAAATGTTATTACTAGAGTAAGAAGAGGAGAAAATGGGAAGTTAATGCATATCTGGAGAAACTTTGTAGCACTTGGAAAAGGTTTTAAATTTATTTACACAGTAACTGTTTCGAATAAAATAGTTATGGTTTTAATTCAAATTATGAGATCGTCATCTGCAAAACTTTATCTTCTTAAACACAATAAGAGCAGGGCACAGTTTCAGAACATTTCCATGATGAAACTGGTGGAACGTGCTTTTAGAAGAGATGATTGGGCAGGGAAAAAAATTATTTTATTAAGGAGAGGCTCAGTTGGAGTGTAACTTTAATCACAGTCATATTCTGTGCAGCTGTGAACAGCCCAGCTGTTTAATGTAGGATAGTGCTGTTCTGTGGCATGCAGTAAGAAATATCTCATTATATGGTGTTGAGGCACTTGGTTTCAACACAAAAAATGCAGGAGCCCTTTCCATGAGCAAGAGAGAAAGCAGCGGAACCCAGGAAATATTTTCTTGGCCTCAGTGCTCACCAGAGCCAGTTTGAGCGCCTACTAATCCTCTACATCTCTTCTGCAGTGGAACCACAGAAGAGGGTCTAATGGGAAGCCTTCACATTGCCAGAGAACTTGCCTCTAAGGAACATTTAACTTTTGTGCTTTATAGTGATTTTGTTTCTGTTAATAATCTAAAGGCATTTAAAAAAAAAATAATAATTCTATGTGTCTTATTTTAGAATGAAACATTTTTGATGCTGAAGGCAAGAGCAGTTCTTTACATCTATGAAAAATCAGAGATGTTTTTCTGTGAATAGAATATGTATTTTTCTTTCAGTTTTCTATTTTTTTGTGTTCATCACTGTTTATTTGTAATCTGTCATGGCATTTCGTGATTGTAACTAACTACAAATGATTATTTTTAGTACAGCTAATTATCTGTGTGACAGCTTCAATCAGCATGATAATCCTCTTATCTTAAATACAGCTAAAGCTTTACTGTGCTCTGAATTTGGCTGTTCAGAAGTTTCCCTTTGTACCTATGTAATTTTATATGAGCTGCATTTAAAAATACACCTGTAAATTTGATGTAGTGAAGCAGAATTGTAATTATGCAATTTACACTTCAACTACTTTCAGAACCCAAATCTATGGCACATCATCCAGGAAATAAATACGTGCTGTACACTGAAGCTATCCCTTAAGCTATTGTTGAGACTATTGAAAGCTTTTTTTCAAAAGAGAAGAAAAAAAGAACTAAAACTTAGATGTCTGTGCTTCACATGGTCCTATCCAGACTGCTTTTCCTCATAAGCTACTGACAAAACAGTTTGCTGTTAGAGACAAAGAAACGTGTGGGTTTAACAAAGATGCCTATCTCCAATTCAGCTTGAGAAACAGCTCTCTTAAGCAGTTATTATTTCTTCTTTCTCTACCAAATTCAGATTGCAATCTGTCTTATTCTTCTAGAAGAATTAGAACAACAACAACAACAAAAAAAAAGTGAAACAAAAGATAGCTAAGCTGTGGAAACAATTGTTGCAGATTGTTTCTTTTTGACAGGAGCATTTTATCTGTAATTCTGTTTGCGAATCTTGGATATTGCCCATTAGTCCCCAGCAATCACTAGAATATGCCTAAATTCCCAAACATACAATAATTTTATCTGGTTTTTTTTTTTTTGGTAACTTCTTTGTTGCTAACTGGCTTGAGAAAATAAAAGACCTGTAAAATCCCGACACTGGCAAAATGTGTGCCATGTCTGGAAATCAAGTCTGTGGAAATATTGGGTGATGTTATCTGCATGCTTTCAGCTTCCCCAGCCCCAAGCATTTAGAGTGCCAGGCTTAACAGACAGCATTGTCCTCCTCTTTGTGTTTGCAGTAGTATTGCTGCAGGCTCCAGGAAAGAGGCTCCAGTTTTGGCTGGCTCTCTGAATACTGTTACAGTATAAATAGTAATTTTCAATAAATGGAATAATAATACCAGCAAGATAATGATAATATTAATAGACAGACCCAGTTTTGATCATTGAGTTTGCATAATCTCAATTAAGGTTTGCTATTGTCAACAACTTGTCTTCTCCTTGCATTTATCTCCTGCCACTGCAAATAAAGGATCTTTTGGATTTATTTAGTACAAAAAAAGCAGCAGTCAAATCGAAGTAGACACTACATTGTATTTAGCATCCTTCTTTGAACAGCTGTGTAAGTGAAATCAAATCATGTTCTATGAACAGGTATCTTCATTTGAACAGGACTGCACAAGCTTCTGAGAGGAAGTGAAAAATTGTGTTTCTTGGTAAAATTTTGCAATTTGAAAAAGTACTGAGTTTCTGTCCTTCCAGTTCATATGCGGATATTAAGAGACCCATTATCTTATTTATTCAAGAGCTTTAACTATTCTCCAGTCAGAAGTTTGAGCCTTGTGTCAGAACTTTGTGCATTGCTAATGATTTCTTCCATTTGTTTTCAAAGATTGGTATATGTAACCACAGTGATGCAGTTCCCTCAAGGGTACCACAAAGCACAGCTCGAACTGCATCAGCAGTTACAGTGGAGTTTATTCTTAGTGCAGTTTATCTAGAAGTATTACGTGTAATTAATCTAATTTTGACTGAAGCACATAGGCCTATGTTGCTGCTTGCTGTTAAATAAGTCCTAGTGAATGTGAGTTCACCAGAGCTGGGCGTTTGGGATCATAATGCCAATGTATCGTAGAATCATAGAATGGTTTGGGTTGGAAGGCACCTTAAAGATCGAGTTCCAACCCTCCTGCCATGGGCAGGGACACCTCCTGCTAGACCAGGTTTCTCAAAGCCCGATCCAGCCTGGCCTCGAACACTTCCAAGGATGAAGCATTCACAACTTTGGGCAACATGTTCCAGTGTCTCACCATACTCATAGTGAAAAATGTCTTCCTAATATCTAACCTAAATCTCCCCTCTTTTGGTTTAAAACTGTTACTCCTTGTCCTATCACTGCGCTCCCTGGTAAAGAGTCCTTCCCCATCTCTCCTGTAGGCTCTCTTTAGGGTACTGCCTTTGTGAACTTACTCAGAAATCACTCCAGCTCTATTACCAGCAATAAATTCTTGATATTAGCAGGAATGGCTAGTCATTCAGTGCCAGCACTGGCCCTTCAGGTGGATCTCAGGAACATTTCTTCTTCCTTGAATTCAGCTGATTCCTCTGAGCAGCACAAGCAATCTTAAGAGAGTGTGCCTCAGGCTCTTTGCTGCATGGGATCTGTTTCTCTGTTGTCAGTGTCTAGGCATAGACCCGTCTTGTTACTGTCTCCTGTCTTCCGTTCTTGGCAATCCTTGAAATTTCTGTCTCCTTTCCCCCAGCTTTTCCCTGAAAGCTCCCCAACAGGGCCAGTCTTCACAAGTCTTTGTGAAGTGTGGCTTGACACTTGATGAATAGTCTGTTCTCTGGTGGAAACTTCTGCCCCACTTCTCTGCCATTGTTAATTCTCTCTCTCTCTATTTTATGCAATTATTGTTGTACATGCTTTGTGTTTACAGATAATTAATTAAGTGTTCCAGAATGCAAAATATAATTAGGAACAAAGCAGGATAATACATTGTTAATTCACTATCTTGTTGGATAAATGCAATCACAAATACTCTGCTAATATTCCATGGCAGTATGGCATCTCCAAGTAATAGGCTTTAATCATGATTATGATGTATTTTTGTATGTATGGCCAACTACCGAGGAAATGTGGACCTCTTGCAAAAGTTTAAGAGTTCAGCCAATTTCAATTATATGTCCTTGAACAGATCTGGATTTCAAATTTAAGTGGATATGTTCTTTAAAGATCTAAATACAGCATTTTATAATGAATGCATTTTAATCCTTCTCCCCATTGAATTTAGTGATTATTAGAAATTTTTAACTCTTTTACTTAAAACTGATGTAGGCTGTTGTTTTTGTCAACAGAAATTTAATAGCGAGCATCACTGATGGAGCATTTTCAGAACACGAAATTATGACTCTTGCACGCTATTACAGGGTGAGAGAGCAACATGAAATGGATATCCACTTCCTCCTTGCAGTGGCTCAAGAACAACTAAAGAAAAATAGTTTTGACAGTTTTGAACAACTGTCTGCAGTGTTTAAATACAACGACCGTGAGAAGTAAGTTTCCTCTGTTTATCTGTTTATCCTAAGCTGTTATTTGGGAAGCTCTGCCTGTAAACCTACCTACTTTCTGTTTGTTGCTGAGCAAATGATATATTGTGGCTGAAGAATATTGTTTGTAAAATTATGCCTCTCTCAGCACTTGACAGTAGACAAGAGAAGGATAGCCTTTTTGTCTCTCATTTTCTTTGTGGACTTTTTATTGTAGCTACTCTTCTGGACATTTTGTGACATAATCAGATACCTGTTCACAGATGAAACACGGTATTTTAAATCAAAGAGGAAAAATAGTGATTTAAGGGGAAAAAGAAAGGTTTTGTAGCTGACTCTTTATATGACTCATTTGCCCTTTTTGTTCTCCGATGTCACAGATGAAGACTCACAGAGAATCACTAAAGACCTCAGCCTGGGGTAGATGGGCCACCACGTGTTCTTCAAGTTTCTCAGCTTTGTAATAGTGAAATTTCATAAAACCTTCTTTCTTTACCTCTGCCCCAATAATCCTCACATGTTTTCCTATTCACAGCGACATTCACATGAAATAAATCTGGAAAATACCTAATGTACACTACTCCCCTCTCTTTCTGCTTGTGTAGACGTGGAGTGCTACCCCATGAGATGTGCAGGACTATTTGCAAGTCCTTTAAGATGCCACTGGTTGACGATGATCTACAAGATTTACTGACCGTGTAAGTTAAGGACCAGTAGTATGACCTGTGTGCATGGATGCAAATCAATGCTAAGTATATACTGCAGACAAAGTTCTTAAGAATTTGTCATTTCTCTAATATTAATCATTTAATGATGCTAATTTTGTCCCTATACACATGCAGATGTTCCTATTTATGGATATTTATCATCAACTGAGGAGTGTTTAGCTTAGCAAGTTCACTTTGTCTGGCATGGAATATCTGGGTTTTGACAGAATTATATGGAATTAGTCTTATGGGAATGAGCTACTGATACGTACCATTATCAAAGCATTCACTTTTTTTTTTTGCATTAGTTGTTCCTATATATATGTAAGGCTAAACCAATAATTGTATGAAAGTACATTATGTGAGTTTTAAGAAATAAACCCAGATGAATACAATGAAATGTCCTTGAATCAAGTAGACAGCATCAGTAGTAAAGGGAAGTTGTTTGCTACTCCTTTTAATCTCACCTGAAGCATACTTTATGGTAATTTTTAAAAAGGAAAAGGGGTGCTGGAACTGCATGGTTTTGGTATTTTTTGATAGCACATTGAATTGTTTTGAGACAAATTACTGGGCTAGCTGTATTGATGAGAACAGAAAAGAACTAGTATTCAGTTCACTTGTTTTAAAAACTAGTATTCAGAATATCCTGTACTGTTTTGAACACTTACGTCATGTGGAGTTTGGTTTTCATGGCCAGATATTCTGATAATAGATGCATGCTTGTTGGTCTCTTCTTTCCCTTGTGAGAAATCTTTAAATGTTTTGTCTGTGCCTTCATACTCTATTAAAAGCAGGCACAGGTCTTGTCTTTTGTTGAGTTTAGACACTTTCAGGTAGATAAGCTGCTGATTTCAGGAGGAATTGCAAACTAAGCATCTTTTCATTATCAAGTAATGAAAAGACTTGTCAGGCAGAAATGCGGAATCCATTTTAATAAAGCATCTTTGTACTGCAAGTAAGACTTCCTACTTCAATCAGTATGAACAAGCCTTCTTTAAGAAGCCTATAGGGCTGTTTTTCACAAAGCCCCCATTTCCAGGCAAAAAACTTTCACAATAGTTCCCTGCAGTAGCCAGATAGATGACTTTGGAAATTTGTTTGCTGTTCATCACTTCTGACAGTTAGTTACAAGCAGTAGTCATCAGAAGCATGTCTGAATTTTAGCATTAATCTAAACCTCATTTTTTTTTAGAACTCCCACTAAGCTACCCAACACAAAAGTGTTGGAGGGCAATTGACATCCTGTACTAGACAAGGCGTTCTCATAGTTTCCACTTCATAAAGGCTGAGATTGAATAGATGCACAGACAAGGGACTGGAGGGTTTTTCTTTATGTACTAACTCAATGCTGATGAAAAACAGACAAGGCTGACACATCATAGGCTACAGAGATGTGTTTATTGTTTGTGAATTTATTCTGTGGAAAGCTTTTGTGAGACAAACCTCTTCTCTCCTGAAGAATCCCAGTGTAGGCAGTTAAAAAGAAAAAGCCCAGTACACTACAATAAAAATCAGAGATAAGCTTAGAAGACAAGGAGGAGACTAAGGGCTGGATTTCACCCAGTTCTAGGCAGGTACCCGTGACAGCTGAATTAGGATTCAGCTGCTTCAAGTTCTTTCTGTAGGCTATGGAAAAGGAGCAGGTTATCTCCTCAGCTTGTATCAAAGCTGGATTTCTAAATTGCTATCCGTTTTCCTTTGTTTCAAAAGAGGCTGTTGCCAGACTGTGCCGCAGATTTCTCTATGAGAGAAGTAAACGGTGTGAAGCTGGGCCTTGAAAATCAGTGTGAGAAGTACTTCATGTGATAGAGTGCTATGTGTAATGCCAGTTCCAAGTTACAATATCAGCTGCTTTGAGGGATGGCAGTTAGTGTGGTGAGTCACTGCAGGAAGATTGTCACGTTCTTAATAATGTGAACAGGTGGCACTGCCTGGTAAGCTTATTGTTTCATGAGGGTACAGTCAGGGAAAAAATTTTTGTCAAAGTCTATATAGTAGGAACTAATTTGCAGTAATCTGGAAATTGAAGAGTAGGGTTGGCTGAATGCGATTTAGACTTTTCCTTTCCTTCTGCTTTCTGTAGTCTTCTTTGAGACTGAGGAATCATGAAAAGGGCAGTTTTATCATTAGAGTCATAGAATGGTTAGAGATGGAAGGGACCTTAAAGATCATCAAGTTCCAACCCCCCTGCCATGGACACCTCCCACTAGAGCAGGTTGCTCCAAGCCCCATCCAGCCTGGCCTTGAACACTTCCAGGGATGGGACATCCACAACTCCCCTGGGCAACCTGTTCCAGAGCCTCACCACCCTCACAGGAAAGAACTTCTTCCTAAGATCTAATCTAAATCTCCCTCTTCCAAGTTAAAACCATTACCCCTTGTCCTGTCACTAGACTTCCTGACACATTAACGAAGAACAGTCTCACTCCTGGGGAGTATGCAATTCAATATGAGCAAAGTTTTCAACAATATTCTTTTCCTGTTTTTTTTGGATGAGGAAGCATGTAATTTTGTGTCCATTGATGTTTCTGAAGCAAGCAGTTGTGGTGTTCCTACTGTGTTTATCAGTATTTATGAAGGAAGAAAGCGGTACAATAAAACTTGTTGGATTGATTCACACAAAATTTAGTATATATAGCTAATGCACTAGCTGGACCCTATTCAGCTATAAAATGATGCTAGAAAATCAGATAGCAGTTGAAGAGGGAAGCTACATGTTTATTCAGCTTTGCTGTCTGAGATTAGGTGGCAACTGTAGGACTTAATGGTTCTATTTTTCTATTTTGGAAGGTAGTACTCTTAAAGTACTTGCTATTTACATTTGAAAATTATACTGCGATGATCTGTCACTAATTAAAAGAATGGGATGGGACTAAAAGTTACTATCTAATGTCGTGGTCACCTCCAGATGACCCAAGACTTTGTTTACTGTACCCGAACACCATTGAGTTTCCACATATTGCAGGGAGAATTAGCACAAAGACAAATGAGATTTCATAAGAACCTTTAATAAGACCCAAAAGTAAATTTATATTTTTAATTGTGGGATGGTGGAATAGTAGGGTTTAAGTACCCAACGATGTGTCCATTTTTCCAATTTACCTGAACTGGCTTATTAAAAAGCATTTCTTTTCTCCATCAGCATTTTCTCATGTAGTTTTTTATTCACAGACCAAAACAGATACTTTTAATCATAATGCATTAAACAATGCATATGGTACACAATTGTTTCTGCTGGAAAACTACACTAGTCATTATAAGCATTTCTTTAAATATATGCAGGCATAATGAGCAATTATAGTTTGTTTAATAAATAAATGTTGCTAAAGCGCTTAAGTAATGGATTTAGGGTTTCTTTTTCAGTTATTTTTATTTACTGCAATGCTAAATGTATGCTAACAAGGACTTTAAAAGTTGCAATCCTTTCCCAGAGGATATATAAACAGCTGGCATATAAGGAAAGAAAAAATGGAGGGAAGAAAGAATGGATGACAGGTTTACGAGAGTTACATGTTGATTATTCCGCATTAGTTGTTAAGCATATGTCCCTACTTTTTAAAATACGTCTTTTAATTTCTGTTAAAAGCAGCTGTGTAGTTCTTTAGCTCTTCACAGTACCAGGGTTAGTCTGTTGGACCCTGGGCTCGTTGTTTTGAAAAAGTTGATCCCAGGTGGCAGTGCCTGATGGCAATGAGCATCCAACATGGTCATCCCGGTTCTCAAGTCACTAAAAAGGTAGGCCAAGCCATTCCTGCATGCTCAGCTTTTTCCCTGGTTTGTGGCTGGGTAATAATTTTTTACCTAGCTGCCAATCTGTGATGGTTTTTTGGGGGCTGACCCGTTTCTTTCAGGGCTAACCTGTTTCTTTCCTCTTTCCCTGCTACAGCAAGTGTCCTGGTAGCAGGAGCAAGACCAAAAACGGTCACAAAATTGTTCTCCTGCACTCTGTCTTCTGCTTGATACCTTTACTGCCTGAGACTCCTTATGCTATTTGTGATTATAAGACTCTCCAGCATTTGGGTCCCTTAAAAGAAATTATTTCTGTTATTCATCATGCTGTGAAACTGATGATTCCATTTATAGTTGTTCAAGTCATGAACAGCTGTATACACAAGACGATTGCCATTACTTCATTCATACTCGTCAGCTGCATAGACTTGTCCGTGCTTGCAGATTCAAATTTTTTCATATGAGCAGTTTATGACAATTTAGGTGTATACCTGTGTACCAGGCAGACTGAAGAATCCCAACATTTTCTCTAAGGTTAAAGCATCATGGTATTTCTATTATTATTAGATTAACTTCTTAATAAATGTTATTCAAAACTAAGGAATTAAAAAATTTCTGCATGTACATTGAGTTTTCACATAAATGCCTGGGTTCCAGATTTCTTGATGGGAAAGAATAAATATTAGTCAGTAGGCTTTACTCACCAGAGCATCCTCAGGAACAGTCATAGTGTGATTTAACCAGATTTTTCATGTGTCTAAAGTATTTAATTATGAATATATTTTAAGAAGCAGAAATGTGTGATTTTTTCTGTAATGTCAAAGAGAAGAAAATCCTCTGCAAACTATGATAGGGATGGAGGAGTGACTTTCACAGTCTAAAATCACATGCATTGGTGAAGTCATAGGGCATGGATTCAAGAGACCTTTGTTGCAGCTTGTTGATAAGACAAATCCAATTTCCTTCCCTGAAGAGCACTGTCAGTTTCAGTTATATTAACTCCAGCCACTGAAATGTATGACATCTCTGTCCTAATAATGCACAAATTGATAACATCTCAGTCCATCTGGATACTCTGTGCCAAATTGCAAATGTGTGCATTTAGTACATTGATACAGTAAGTCAGAACAGGAAAGAGATCTAAAGAGTAGATTTTTTTTTTCTTTCAAATTTCTGGATTATCCTGGAGTAATATTTTAAGCTACTTTCTGTAGCTATTTAAATATGGGATTTAGGAATCCCATTTCTTCTGCCCATGTTAAAATCTTCGGTTAGTTAACTTGATGTGTATGTTGTCATCTCAGTCTGCTGGTGCTGTGACATCAAGGGACTTCTCTCCTTCTTCATGTTTGTTGAAAGCAGAAGCAATGCTTTCCTTGACTTCATTGCTTAAACTCTAAGTTGTTACACGCCTTCAATTTATTTAAAAATCCTGCTTCTACAGCTCTACATCTTGGCAGTAGACTTAATCTTTTGGCTTTTCCCAACAAGCAAAAACCAGTATATAGTAAAAGAAAAAAAAATTGCCATTATAGTGCTGAAATTCAAAATGTGTATGCCTTAGTTTTTTGCCAAGAGGTATAAGATCTTTTTGTCTTGTTAATTCTAATCTAAAACTCCTTTCTTTTCCCAATTGCCACCTGCAAAAAATCTGAAATAAACAAGAACCCCCTAAACATGGGAGTGATAATTTTCTTGCATTCTGGATATATTCCCCAAAAGTAAGGCTTTATGAAAATGTTAACTTGCGTGTGAGCTGTTGTAAACAAGCAAGTTATCATAGGAAGGTCTCTCATGGCAGTGTTTCAGGCTCCTCTTTAATACCAGTAACAGTAGCATTCTTTTCTGACTCTGCTTTCATCTTAAGCATAACTCACTCTACTTAACATTCCAGTTTATCGCTAGCATCTCTGTTTATGGCTGTTAGTATATTTTATTATTATCTCTTCTGCTGCCTATTAAATAGAAGGTGTGGGGGGAGGAGAAGGAGAGGATGAGTTGCAGTTTATTGCAGTTCATTTTTGTCACTAGATTTATTTTGCCTTTTCTCTGGTATTGTTTTCCCAGTTTGTGCTATAAATTCTCCCTTAAAGTACTTTTGTGCTTAATTTTTACCAGAACCCTCTGCCGTGGTTGAAGTGTTTTGGGGCCCATGTTTTGAGCGGTGCTATTTCTTTAAGGACAAGATGAAATAATTTTCTAAAAGACTTGTTTTAGGAAATGTTTCCTGGGGATGATCCTGCTCCTGTGCAGTAGTATTTGTCTCACAAGATTACAGGGAAGACTTTTTTAACCTGATGTTTCCCACCAAAGAATAGGTATTGAATCTTACTTGTTGTATATGACCCTCCATGGACCCCAGTGGAGCACCCCAGGGCATGCATATATGCCAAAACCAGATCCTTCTTATATGTAGGTAGTGTTAGGTGAGACAGATGTCATTCACAGAAGCTGCTAGTAGAGTATTTATAGCTGAGCAGTTAAGCTGTTCATTTCAAGAACAATTTGTGTGGTAGCTTCAGCTTGCAGCTATCTTTCGAGCATTTGACTAGTCCCACTGAAATAGCAGTGGTTCCCAAGTGCCTCAGCGTTTTGTTGAATTGAGGACTTTTTTTCTGAAACTGCTTCATCCCAATCAATGGCAGAAGGATGACGTGGCTTACAAATCTGCTCCTGTGGGGTTTATTAGTGCAGGGTAATGATTTCAGAAAATTGAGGGAGGGAGACTGTGTGTTTCATGTTTATTTGTAGACCTTAGCAGGCAGTATACATATCTTCATGCATTTAGGGGCCCTCATAACTGACACAAATAAGTATTTATTCCATAGAAATAGAAAACAATGCTATAAAACAACTACCAAATGACAAGCCTTGTGATTTTTAAATCTGACTATTATTTGATAGGTTAGAGAGCTGTGTGTTTTTCAGTTGTAAGCTGATCCAAAGGTGTATGCAAACAGCATGTCTGTGTCATTCTACCTGTTTCTTTTCTGCACGCGCTAATCATCCCACCTCTATAATTGTCACCAGGTGTGAGATCCACGTGTTGGAAAAGGTTGGGTAATGCTTCCAAAGTAAAATGAAATTACTTGAAATGTAATAAGACTTGAAGTTGAATTCTACTACGAGAGACAATAGTAAAGTGTAAGAATATGGAGTACGATGTGTAACATAGAAGTTCTGAGAGTTTGGTAGTGTTTTTCTGTACTCTTGTGAGTGTTTGGTAATAAAAGAGTGAAAAAAGATTATCCAAAAAGTAATGTATTAGTATGCTGTATACAACTTTGTTAAAATTTTCTTTTAACCTTGTGTAATTTTATGGATATTCTGCTTAGGTTTGAAGATGACCATAAGCAAGTGAAATATGAAAAGTTTGTGGATGGGCTGAACTGGAGAAAGAATCAAATTTCTGCTTTCCAGACAATAAAGGCTCCTCTTAAGGTAAAACCAGTGTATCTGAGCAAAGGAACAGCACAGTATGTTGACATTATGTGTCCAACTTTAACATGAGTGCTTTTTCTAATGGAGACCACAACAGTTTTCGTATTTGAGTATTCATGCCTGTTTTCTTCAAGTAATTAGTTTTTTTCTGGGAGGTTTAGAATGAAGCACAGAAGTCAGACAAGGACAAGGAGCCCTGTATCACCCCCATTTCTAATAGATGTTACATCTGTGTGTCACTTTTTTAGAAGACAAAAAAAAAAAAAAAAAAAAAAAAAAAAGAGAAGGAGAAACAGGAGAAACAGGTGTATTTGTCCATGAAGAATGGGTGCGAATACTGCTTCACCCACAAATATTGCCATATGCCAAACAATCTGTTCCCTTGCTGAGTTAGTCAGGAAATACTTTAAACTCCACTGACACTGCAGAAAATAGCTATATGTTTTTTACAACTCCGTAGAAACTTGGACATAACACACCACATCAGGGTAGGCGTACAGCGAGAGCAGTATGGATGGATCAACTTTGTATATCTCCACCAGCCTGCTACTTAGGCTTAATAAAAAAGTAGTATCAACAAACTGCAGAGCTTAATCTGATCTTGCCATCTTGTGCTGAATGGAACATTTAAAAATAGATGGTAGTTATGCTGATTTTTAAAACCTTTGTAACAGATAAATCCGAAGCCCATAGAGTGGTTAGAATTGGAAGGGACCTTAAAGATCATAGAGTTCCAACCCCCCTGCCATGGGCAGGGACACCTCCCACTAGACCAGGTCGTCTAAATCCCCATCCAGCCTGGCCTTGAACACTCCCAGGGACGGGGCTTCTACAACTTCTTTGGGCAACCTGTTCCCTCTGCCAGCACGTAGGTTTGCTGTTGTGGCCTAGCCAATGTTTTGCTATTCTGGTGCAGAATGTGTTTGACTCTGTTCAGATGGTTTGGAAACATGGCATTGCTTTAAATTCAACAGTGGCACAGTTTAAACTAATATCGCTCAAGTGCTGTGCAATTAACCTGACTCCTCTCTCTTACTTGGCGTACTAGCTCTTTCTCTGGTAGCATCTCAAACTGATGGATGATAACTAATAAGGGCCCGATGCTGCTGGTTTGCTCTGTTTTCCATGGTGGTTTATTTCTCCCTTTGTCATTGAGAAGAATTTTTCCATCTTGTACAGATAAAATCAAATCCCTTCCAAATGTTTTATACAGCAGTCCTGTGGTTAAAAGAGTGCTTTACGTTTTGTTCGTTGGGTATTTGTTTGGAATTCTGTGCTTACTTTATAAATCAATATTTAAACAGTGACTGCTCTCAGAAGATTGTGTCAGGATAAGGGCCCTTGTGAGCCTCAGTACCACAGAAAAAAGAAGGTCAGAGACTGTACCCAGAGGATTTTTGCCTTGAAGATGGTGCTGAGCTCTGTACCAAAAAGCCAGAGTGAAAGAAGCAGAGGCTCAGATACACTTGCTGCTGAATGGGTTTGACTTCCACAGGATGGCTTATCCTGTAGCTTAAATGAGCATGACCTCATTTGTGGCAGGTGAGGGAAGGAGATGGCTCTCATGGGGTGAAGGTGGGATGCAAGTGTTGGTGGAAAAAAGAACACAAGAGCTAGCCTTCACAAGTTGAAGGTGTGGAGAAGGTTCTTGTGAAGCAGCCAGGAGGCTGAAAGGACATTTGAGGTGAAACACATGTTCTGATCAGCGTAAGAGATGAGGTTTTATTTCGGTATGAAGAAGACATTATCTTTGCGTGGAGGACAGCCATTGGATGGGCTTTCCTGGAGTAGCTGATGCCTAAGAGCTCTGTTTGAGAATGGTACATGGAGTTGTGGGAGAAAGGGTACAGCTGAAATCAAAAGGGAAGAAAGAATCAATAGAAATTATAATCAGTCATCATCATGCTAGGATAATCAGTTCCTCATCAGCTCCAAAGCCTTGCTGTCATACTGACATTCAGCACTGTTTTTAGTGAACTGAACCCAAAGTGTTATAAGCGTAGTTTATTCAGTTTTATTGACTTTATTATTTTGTTAATGAGCTGCAATACTGAAACTATCTTTAGTATAGTACAATATTTTAATGAAGAGATCAATACAAAATAGAAGGAAAAAATAAAGAAAGGGATTTAAGTCTTGTTCAACTGTAGAATCCAATTGTCATTCTGATCGTGACTTACTATGAATTAACAACAATATTTTGGGGCTACATTGCCTGTATTTGACAGAGATTTCAGCAAGAGAGTTGCACTTGTTTAGCTGACTTTTTTTTTTTCTCTTTCTCTATATATCATTATCCTGTGTGATTTTTGGTGTTGAGACATAGATGACTGACAAGACTTTCAAATATAAGCATCTTAATGAAGACAATATAGCATTGTTTAATTTGAAAATGTCTGCAAAAGGACTAATCATAGAAAATATTTTTAGTGAGGTGTTCTTCAAGATTGATAAAAATGGCACATAGTAATCGTTTAAGATTATATGATATATAAAGATCCACTTTTTCACAGATTTGGAAATTAAGCAGCTCATTCAATCTTATGTTGACCAGCTTTCAATTATTCTTGTTTTCAATATTATATTCAAAGATATTCTCTGGGTTACTAATTTCAGAATGAAGATGACTCGCTCAGACAACCACCATCCCTTCCTGTGAAAGGGGTCAAATACTTATGTCTTCTGGATGATCTGTTTGGCAAAGAAGAATAATCTGATCTGTGCAAGACCCTGCTTTTGGATTAGTGTTTCAACTCCAAAGCTTACTTAGATACTAAAAACATACCTCGTAAAACAAAAAAAATTGGATATAGGTTTTTATTGCATTTACTTTCTTATTCCAACATAAATGTATACTTCATGTGGATTTGTATCTCCTTCTAAATCTACAGTACTCTTTCATACTTATACAAGCATAATTAAAACCGTATCCTCTAATCTTTGTGTCTGGTTAAATGGAGAATTTACAAGTATTGAGAAGTCTTTGAGTCAAAGAGAGCAAAATCTGACTGACCCTGCTTTGTTCTGCAAACAAAAGAGGTTGTTGGATGACCTCTTAAATTATTAGGTTGCTATATTAGCACAATAAGGTAATTCCATTCAAATTTCCTCTCTTGTTCTTTAGCTTATATCTGTGTTTTTGCTATATCCATGTGGTGATGCTTAAGTACTGCTTGCATCAAAGCTCGTTATTTTATGGAGGAAATACTAGCAAGGTTTTAGCACAGTATAAAGTTGCTCTGGTATCAGTGATAATTACAGCCTTCAAATATTTTGCAGCTGCAGCATAGAAGCTATCAGTTCTTGCTTTTTGTTTTCAGTGTGACTCAGATTAGTAGCCACCCAAGTTTACTTAGATGAGACATGTATGAAAAGAAGATGTTTCACTACAACTTTAGTGTGCAGCTTTCTTGCAGTAGCACTGTACTTGCCCTTTGAAAATTAATTGATGCCTTTTTCCTTAAATTGTGGTAACCAAATGGAGTTCCTGTTAGCATTTTGGTATCTTTTTAAGCTTGTGCCAGCTCAAAGCCCTGGTTAGATCTGAATTTACTGCATGCTTTTGTGAGAGAAGCAATTACCTCAGTTGAAAGAATGGAAGAGCTGAGTTGAAGGGGTGAGCTGACTCATCCCCAGTGATTCCACAGGGGAAAGGGAAGAGGTGTGAGCCAGTGCACCTCTGCCGCTGGCTGGGAAACTCACACAGTCAGTAGACTGAGAACCCTGCACTTTCTGTAATCTGAATTCAGGGAAGAAGTGTTTGATTTAGGATGAGAATTCAACATATGTATATCCCCAAACTGAGGGGAAGACAATAGTTCAAAGAATAACTAAATTCAGTGATTTTCGATCTTTTTGGAAACTTGGAGATCCCTTTTAGAATTATAATTCTGTTTGGAAATGCTACACTGGACTTTTGCATGGAATTTCTAATTGTATGTCTTCTCTCTAGCCATCCCCCAGCTCCTGAGAAGTTATTTGCCTTCCACATGGCAAAGTAGCTTTAGCAGCAATTTACCTTCTTTGTCAGGAAAAAAAGCACTTGATGCAAGGCATAATTCTGTGTGTTTCTGCTACTTAGGAGGATGTTTGCAATAAAATAGGTAAGTGATGATTGCGTCCAGGGCATCAAAAAGAAAACTGTGAAAACTTGTTGAAGTGCTCTAAGTTGTGGACAAGACCATGTACAGCTTTTTGATCCAAAAGAGGAAAATGGATTCTTACATGACAAGAAAAATGTCTGACCATGGGGATGGTGTCAGGAAGCAAAACAACAGTAAGTTGTGTTTGAAGCCAGTTTGTTGAAAGATGAAGATTTTTAAAACATGCCACAAAGACTGAACTTGTCACTTTAAATGAATGGAATTGCCCTTGTATATTTTTGATGTTGCCCAGATTTCAGAAGGATATATTTCAGTTGTGGAAATCTTGTAACTGAGGGTTTCCAAGAAAGATTGACTCTGAACATTTAGAACTTCCCAAGTAGCTTTTAGAGATGGGAAATCCACTTTTGTTTGTTTTCCTTTATGTGTGTAGGACAAAGAGGAACTTCTTTTTGGGAAAAAAAAACAGTGTGAGATATATTATTTCTTGTAATTTCATGTGGAACCTTGTGTATAGGTTTGATCAGTCATGATCAAGAAAGGTGACTGCAAACTGGAACCTATGAAGGAAATAACTAGAAAGGTGAGATCAAGAATAACCGAGAAAGGAGACTATAAAGGAGCTTGGCTTGTATAATGAAATAAAATAAAGTTTCAGTGAGGTTATGACTGCTCTTTGTAAATACATTATGGCTAGACAAGGAAAAGAATCTGTTCTAGTTAAGAACATTGGTAGTCTAAGAATGAATGGGTATAATTTGCCATGAATAAATTTAAACTGGATAATAAAAGGTGATTTCTCACTTCTAAAATGAGAGTCTCAAACAGCCTTTGAAGACCGAAGTACTCAGTTAGTTTTAAGGTTGAGATGGGTCATCTGATGACAGTAATGATAGGGTATTTATAAATACTCTTCTGAATTATAATTCTCACTTCTCTTTCTCCTCTTTTCCCATGCCTCTTGCATAACCCTGATGAGCACAAAAGGATCTCCTAGAAGCAGGTCAGACAGGGCCTGGAAAATATTTTCAGTGCTTGTCACTGTGCTCACAATGTGTCATATGCTGTGGTCTGATGTGCTATAAACACTTTTCACCAGGTTTTCTTTTTCACAAGCAGCGGTGCTTCCAGAAGGGAAAGCGTAGCCAATGAGCAGTCCAATAATACTCTTTGTATAATGTGACTTACAGCATATGCTGCCCAGAATATTTCAACCTCTCCTCTAATCCTGCCACCAGCTTCTTCTCTCTTTTCACGTTGCTGATGAGGGGCCTGAATGAAGACAATACCAGAAGATTATGTTTCAAGATGGCAGGAGGCCACAGCTTTAAAGCATGCATCGCATCAAGGGGAAGGCAGCCCTCACAGTTGCCATTAATCTCAGCTCTCCATCTCTGTAGGGGAGCCAAAGGTATCTTCTTTCCACAAGTATCTGTGCTGTCTGCGGCAGGAGTGAAGAGATTCACGTTACAGTCCCGGCTCCCCATCTCACTGCTGGGGTCTGCTGCGTGTTCAGTGTTAATTTTTATTTCCTCAAGTTGGCATTTGAGACTAAGAGGCTTTGAGTTCTCTGGAATAGCTGGTGCTGCAAGCAAATGGCAGGCTGCAAATGGTAGGGAGGACGAGTCCTTGTGTGCAGGTGGTGCACTGATCGGTTTGTGGCCTTTCATCAGCTTCTGCTCCTGGCTGGTTCAGAGGGCCTGCTCTGGTCACCAGCAGATGGGCCCCCTCAGACGTGGTCGCCACAAGCAACCATAGGCAATCTGTGGACATAAATGAGGTTCCTCTCCAGGCAAAATTTTCCTGTGTCCAGCCCATCATACAAGCATCTACTGTGTTTTTCTAGACAGAGGCATTTGTACCAACATCGGGCAGATGTTCATCTGCATAAATGAAACAATATTGAAGTCCTCCTTTTGCACTTGTCCCTCGTGATGTGAGTCAATCCTTCTTCGTGGCAGCAGTGCTCTTCACAGAAGAAGTCTGGGCTCAGTTGACTCCTATGTCTGCTCTCTCTGTCTTGTCCTTTTAGCCCAGGAGACATTTCTGCCACCCAAAGGCAAAGTTTCTGTGGGAAAACTGCAGGGATCCTAATTCCACAATAGCCAAAATATTAAGTGTTTTCAATCACTTAACAATATTCTGACAACAGTAGTTCATATATCACTAATAGCAATTCACTGGTCTCTTGCTTGCTGGACCCTTCTCTGTGTTCCCATGGTTTGTGACATGGAACTAATTATTACAAGACTTTTCCAGTATTTAGCATCTTGTAATATGTAGGTTATTCAGTGACATGGAGGGAAACATTAGTTCTTTAAGCAATAATGTCCTGGACACTCAGTAACTTACCCATTGCATATTTACTCGTAGCATTTCTTCCTTTTTGTGGTGGCTTAGCCAGCAAACTCCAGTACAATGAGAAAGACAAATGTCAGCACTTTTGTGAAGAAGTAACAATATCAGGAGGAAAAAATTCCACAATACAAATTCAGTCAGATTTTTTAAATTACTTTTAGGTTTTAGAGGGCAGTATAGACAATATTTGAGAGAAAACTTATCTTGAAAGAAGACTTTTTGCTCTGAATTGATTTCTCATTGTTGTTTGTTTAGGGTGGTGACTCAGACCCACTGGGAAGCAGCACTCATGTTTTAGGCAATGGTCGAACAAGCCAGATAGGAGTGTGGAGGGAAGTCTAATGTAAAATTTAAAACCAGTGAAGGAGCTGGTTTTAAACCAACTGATGAGGAAGGAAGTTAATACAGGAAAAATGTATTACGGTTATAGATTGATTGTATGAATTCTTTCTATGCACAGTTGGGCGTTTCTGAACACCTGGAAGTTTCTTCTGGTATGTATTGTAGATAAATTAAGTAGCTATCCTCATTTGCCCTTCACCCTAGCCATCTGTCCTCTTTGCCCTCCTCTTTCGTCAGGCTAGTTTCATATTAAGAACTACAAACAGAGAGGAGTAAAGGAGCTGATTCACAAAATTCTCCGAAATCTGATGCAGATCCCTGGCAAGCAGCGCGGTGGGATAATCTGCAAGAGCAAAATTTCATTGTATCACCTAACAGCGCTTGAGAGAGCTCCCACTTTTCAAAGGCAAATCTATGCGAAGCATGGCATTGTCTTGAAAGACAAGGGGGAGACCTTTTGCAGAGCTGTTGTGGCACAGATGGGACACAAGCTCTTCTAAATTAGCATGGAGTTTATGGGTGAGGCTTATGTCCCCTGCCTTCAGAGGTCTACAGTGCAGATGTCCGCACTTGCACTAGCTCTCTGGATCACTTACTCGCTGATGGAAAACTTAATGGGGCCCTCTAGGGAGTGACCAACCTGCAAGAATATCTGCAGGAATCATGATATCCCCACACTGCCCCTCCCTCTGCACTGATTGAGAAGGGATTTAAAACAACCAGCTAAATGTAGAAGTTTGTATTGCTGTTGAATGAGATGAATCCCACCCCTGGGGTTCATCAGCATTGCTGGAGGCACACGGAGGTCAAGCACGGTGACAGCTTGCCTGCTCCCTACCCTGGCTGTGGGATGCAGCTGCACGGCAGTGGGTACAGTAGGGTACATGTAGGAAGGGCTGAGCTTCAGGCAGCTGTGAATAGCCTGGGTTGAGCTGGGCAGACTGGGCCGAGGAGAGCATGAGTCTGTGGGAGATGCTGACCATGCGTATGATCCCAGTCATGGAGTATTCTGGAGCTTAGGCTGAGCAGAGACTTGGGGCCACGCTTACCAGGAGGACCTGACTGTCCTCAGTGAGCCTGACTCAGGCGCTGGCCAGCGGGTCATGGTGAAATTTCCCTCCAAGTAGGTAAACAGCAAAGCCTGGATTGGTTTAAATGGAACTAGGATTGCTCTTGCTAGAGCTCTCTGAGAATCTCATTTAACAAAGTATTTAAGTGTATGCATGAAGCTGTCCCTTTTACATAAAGCCACTCAAGTGTGTGCAGGAGGCTTGCTCAAGTTCATCAAATGAAGCACGCGTGGAAATGCTTTCCTGATGAAGAGGAATTCCTAATTTGAGGCATTTAGGAATGAAATCATGGTCGTAAAAAACTCCACCATACAAAAGAAGGTAGCAGTGAAAGGAGGTAATATAGAATTGTCTGGACATGTTTATATAGGCTATATATTGTGTGTTGTTATTGTAGTTCTTTTGCAATATAAGTTAGCAATTAGCAATTTAGTTCCCATTATGGGATCATGTTGGTAATTGAGATAAACTGTAAGTGTGTAACTGTTTTAAACCTTTCTTTTAACTAACCCAAGTACTGTAGTACTTATATAATTTAGAGATAATATGCCCATTAGTAGAGTTTATGACTCAATAAACAGCTCCCACAAGTTCATAAAAGCTGAAACCGTAAACACCAGGACTATTAATACAATAGAATTTCTGTGCCTCCCTCTTTTCTTGGTGGTCTAGATAGAGCAAAGGGAAATGCTATCTCAGAAAAAAAACATTTATTCTGGCTATATAAATACAAATGAATTGTCTTAAAACCCATCTGGAAATTTCCTCTCCTCCCCGTGTCCCAGGTGGTCTGGCAACAGCGATGCATTCTGCTTTTGTCTGCAGGCAAGAGCAAGGGCTCCCATTTGAAATCATTCACATGAAAGGACTGCGTGTAAAAGCACTGGTGGTGTCCTCACCCCGCCTCTCCCTTCTTGGAGAAATGGGAACAAAATCTTCTCTAGAGTTGGGTTGCAGTGTACTTTTCTATATTCTTCTTCTTTTTTTTTTCTTTTATTTTTTATTTTTTTTAAAGGAGAAGCCTCATTCAAGTGCCTGGGCTTCACAGTTTTTGAGCCTCTCTGCTACTGGCAGTTTTTTTCTCCACTTTGACAGTTAAATGAATCTTCGGGAAGAGTGTCTGCTTGCTTAGAGGTGAATACAAGCAGCGCCTTTGGAGCTCAAGCCTCTTTCCATTTGGAGCTGAGGGAAGTGATTAAGCCATTTGCAACCAAAAAAAAATTATAAAAAATAAAGAACCTTTTCCTTTGTCTGAAAGAGCTTTGTTTTGCAGCCTGGTAGGGCATTGTTCTGAATTGTTGTGCAACAAAACACCTCTACCGGTCACTTACTTCACTGCTGAAGGATGTTTGTTCCTGTGCTGTTAAAATTGTGTTTGAGTTCATCAAAATGCATGAAGTTTTTGTCATTGCTAGCCTAGCTAGCTGGCTGGGTTCAAGTGAGTGTGGAAAACCTGGAGGTACACAACAGGTCCACCGGTCTTGCCCTCCCTCTCCAACAGGTAACTCATACTGGGATGAAACACAGTTTTTGTTTGTTTTGCTCTTGCATCATGTCTTCCGTTTTGCCACTTAATTTTATTGAGATTGTTTCTAGAGCAAGGATCTCAAGTGGCTGTTGAGATTCGTGTCTATCACCTTGCCACTGCAGGATTCCTGACCTTCACACCTACGAGTGAGTTTGACCTTTAGGATCCCAGGTAAAGCTCATTTCCACAAAGGTGGAAACTCAGATAATTTGTTCTGCAGAAGCATGGTGAATGGTGAGCACACGTGCTTCCTCTTGGGCTTTGTGCCATTTGCATTTCACTGGTCTTCCTGGTTTATCCTGAAGGTTTAAGTTTCCACAACGATGGTGTCAAACAGGGAGGCACTCCCTTGGGATCATGCCTGCCCACTCGCTCTCACCCCACATGTTACCACTCACACAGTGAACTTCCACGGCCTCGCAGCAGTTTCAGAGGTGCCCCTTTTGATTCCCTGTTGGCAACCACCTCATGAAGACAATCCAAGACCTAAACCAGAACAAATATTCGAATTAGAAAAAGTCAGCATCTTAATGAAGTGAAATTCCCTTTAGGAGGCAGACAGTCATGAAGGACCTGAACCGTTACTGCTGAAGCCTGACCGTTTCACCACTAATTTCTGCAGGAGCAGGGTTTGGCTTTGCTTCATGGGACAGGGCAATTGCTTTGCTCCTTTCTTTCCCTTGCACACAAAATCCTCACCTTGTCCCTAGAGTAGTCCACATGCTTCAGCTGCAGCAGCCAGATCCTAGCACTGGGCCAGATCCTGGGACTGGGCCAGATCCTGGCACATCCCAGCTCAAAATGCAGTATTGGAGGTATGCATATGTGGGAGTCTGTGATGGATGCACTTGACCTCTCAACCAAACCAGTGGTAATTTGGTACAGGCTCCGAAGGAATTAAAGGCCTAGACTGTAACCAGGCCAAGAACTTCTCTAGTTCCAGTCTGTTCTGTTCTCTGAAAAAACACAAGAGAGCAGTGGCCCAGTGGGTATCCATGCACATGAGCTTGGAACACTGATCATGCATTTAACACATGAGTAGTGGGTAGCTGTTCTGATTCATTGATCAAGGAACAAAGTTGTGGGTACACGGAGTCTCATGCATACCTTTTACATCACATGTAGTTTGACTATGACCCAACTACTTCATTCCGTAAATATGACAGCCTAAGTGAGCCTTCTTTAAGCTCTCCTTGCTAAGCAGGCTGGTTGTGTGGTGGTGATCTCCCCCTGAGCTGAGACACCTCTCAAGGTTGTTCCTCAAGGCAGAGAGAGCTTTCACCAAGGTCAGATCTCTGGGAAGCAACCAATATCGCACATAACTTTGTCTTATGGTAACTTTGATTTGTGTCTCTGTGACTTTGATTTGTGTCTTGGTAACTTTAATTTTGCCTTGGTAACTTTGACTCTGCCTTAGCTGAGTTTTGAATTGGCGTTCAAATGATTGTGCAGTGCAGTAATAGAGGGAAGTCTGCCATCAAACTCTGCTAAGCTACACTTTTACAACATCATATTTCGATAAAACCACTTTTGCTGATACTTTTGAGAGTGGATCTTTAAGCAATCTAAATCACCTGCTCGCAGTCGGGTCACACCGCCTCCTCCGTGGCCACAGCATTAATGGCTCTGGCTCCAGGCACTTGGAGGGACAGAGAGCCAGGAGAAGCTGTGCGCTGGCTCCTAGCAAGATGAGAGGCTGGATCAGAGCCTTGTGCAGACAGGAAAGACAGATGGTGGCTCCAGTGCCAGCTCCAGCCTGTGAGTAGGGAGGTTTTGCAAGTAATGCTTGCGAGGCTGCACAGGGATGGGAAAAGGAATGATTCCCAGATATGAGATAACCTTCCTGATGCCACGTAAGTATGTTGATGAGCAGGACAGGATCTGAGATTCTGCATCACAGAAGAATGTCTGTAATATATTCTGCCTGATCTGCTACATCTCTATCGCCTTGTGTCAGCAAAGGGGATTGATGGAGTAACGGAGAAATTTTCATAACAAGCTCTCGTAAGAAGAGAATTAATGGCTTTTCGTTATCCTAAAGTACACCTTAATCTAAGTATGTGGGTGGGCTGTTGCTTGAATAATAGAGAAGAAAACTGGACTTTTCAGGCTTTGAACGCTTTGTGTGCAGTTAAGAAATTCTCCAAAGCTCCCAGAGAGGTTCCTGGTCATTTAAAGGGAGTGGGAGCGGGCCCTTCTCTCAGGTTAGAAACTCTTCATTTGAAGTCTGTGGGTGAGTGCCAGTTGCGGTTGCCTAAGTCTTCTTGTGTAACCCAGGAGGCAATGGGGGGCTGTTTTCCCAAAGCAGGCCGAACAATTGTAGGGTAGCTTTCTCACCAAGGAGAGGTTTCATCTTTTTGATCATTCTTTTCCCTCCTGGATTGCTCCTCCCAGTTACAGAAACCTACCACTTTCCTTGGGGCGAGAAGAAACGCTCCTTTTCCTGTGGATCAGGGTGATTGCATAGTCTTCCTCCTGCTTCATCAGCTGAGGCTTTCAGATGCTCTGAGACTGTTTAGCCCTGTCCTGCAAAGCCCCTGGCAAAGCTTCTCCTGCTGATGGCATGTGGAAAGCTGTAGAAAGAGTGAACGGCATGAGTATTTACATCCAGCAAGCAGGAAGACCTGCACAACTAATGCATGGATGTTGCTGAGTGCTTCACTCCCCTTGCATTCTTTTTGTAAAAATGTCGCTTTGGTGGCATTTGAGGCATCTCTGCCTCACTGTACGAAAGACCTCTTGTATTGCAGGAGGTAAATTGTAAATCATGGTGCAAGATACATTTTTTTAAATTTAATATTGCTAATTTAATTCACATTAAATGCTCAGTGGTGTTGAGCATGCATCAGTTAAGGAAAGCAATCGGTTGGCCATCTCTGGGAAGCATTTTCAGAGTGTTTTCAGATCTGAAAGGTATAACCCAAGTTTATAGAACAGGACATCTCCAGCACAGGTGAGTGGAAATTGTTCTCTGGGTGATATGGTATAATGTTGCATTTATCTTAGGAGTACAACTAATAGATAATGTACACCAGTGCAAATAGATTTTACAGTATGATGTCATAGCAGCCTTTCATCTGTGTGCCTAAATATTCAAACCAGAATAGCATCCTTGAGGGAAATGGTTACTGTCCTTCTGGAAGATAATAATGCAGGGTTCAAACTTGAATATAAGAAGTTCCGTCTAAACATGTGGAGGAACTTCTTGACTTCGAGGGTTGCAGAGCACTGGAACAGGCTGCCCAGTGAGGTGGTGGAATCTCTATCTCTGGAGATATTCAAAACCTGTCTGAACATCTTCCTGTGCAACCTGCTCTAAGTGGACCTGCTCTGGCAGGAGGGCTAGACTAGGTGATCGCCAGAGGTCCCTTCCAACCCTGTATTGTTCTGTGATTCGGCATAAAAGGTTGGCCTTATGCGGTAGACTGGGCTACATGAGTTAAAATAGTAGTGGTAATGTAAACAAAAGATAGGTGGGATATTTATTTATAATAATAGTAGGATAATTATATTTATAAACTATAATACGATGTTTTAGTATCCTATTTATTAGGATAGTAATGGGACTGTCACCTCTTTCCTCCTCCTGTTCGTGTCACTCACTGTATCTGTTCTGAGTAATATTGTGGAGAGAAAACATGGACCTCTGAGTTTACTGGGAAAGAAACGGGTTGCACCAGGCCACATTTTATCCGAGAGTCAGGCCATTCTAGGAAGATGAGCAAGAAGCACTGGGAAAGATCTGCCACACAAAGATATTTAGGTGAGTAAGCTCTGCTTTGTCCACTGGGAACTCATGGATTTTGTTCCAAGAAAACCAATGTGCCAATGTGTGTCAAATGGCTGAAAGAGACTCATTAAGCAACATGCGTTAAAATTATTCTAGTGTTGTAGTGACAACGATCAGGAAGGGAAGGTTAAAGAGATCATCAGCATTTATTTTCTTTTAACAGTACTGAAATTAAGCTTTTTATTATTATTATTTATTATTTTCAGGGTTAGCTTCTGAGGTTGCTATGCTCCTGAACCTCTGTTCATGGCTTTTGCTGTTCCTTAGAAGTCTGGAAAGGCCTTCACCATGAGGTGAAAGCCAGCATTATGAGTTGGGTATGGGATGGTGTGACCACAGAAGGCCGTGTCTCTGCCAGGCTGCACTTGCCATTTAAGTGGGAAAGATTTCATTCTCTACTTTTTTCAATTCAAAGTGTAATGCTGTAATGTTGGACTGGTGGGAACACTGCTGCACACAGTTGCTAGGGAAACATCTTCAAGTTCGTTTTCCTTTGAGTTTTGTCATTCAACTCACAGCATGGCCATAATTGTTCTTTTAAAAGTGGGACGTGTGAGCCGTGAAGGGGTGCCAGTCACTGATGTAAGAGCTGGCATTCACCAGACACTCTGGCTTGAATCTCACCAAGGGTCTTAGGGTCAGCAGAGAGGTTTCTGCAGGTGCTGGATGGTAGTGGGAAGAAAAGCAGCACCAACAGGGATTTGAATAATGTATTGAGAAACCCCTTCAATTACACTTGTAGCAATGATTCAAGTTCAAGCTTACATGCTTGAGACATTTTACTAGATTTTGTGTTTGCTGGAATGACAAGCCTTTTTCTGCTATTCAACCTGGAACATCATTAAAATCATCCTTCATCAGCATGCCACAAATGCAGTGATGGAAGTTGTAAGCACTAAGCTTTGTGGAAGAAGAGGCCTCTCAAAATAAGTGTCTCCTAAACATTTGTATGTCTAAATTCTCCCTTGAAGAAATACCAGGCACAAAATCACGTCTCTGTAGGAACGGAGTTGGGGACTGATTTTCTAATGGACAATTCTAGGAACTGCTCTGAGTGGAGATAAAGCAGATATTTTGGAAAAACAGTTACGGTTTTGTCATTGTCTCTCTGTAATGCCTGTATGTCAGCAAAATTGTGTGTGGAGCATCATTGTGTCTTTGCACAGACACAGCAGGAGCTGGCTTGTGATCCAGAGAGATTGCACTTGAAGTAGATCAGGCGAAAATTGGGAACGGGTCCTGAGAAACGAGATGAAGTGGCACATCCAAGATTAGCACAGCAGACCTGAAGCAAAAAATCGTGACCCTCCAACCCCCTAAATAGCACCCTCTCCAGTGGACTTCATCTTCCCCTTTTTCTTTGTGGATCTACAGCCCAGATAACACCTTCAAAGGATGGCTACTCTTGTCTAGAACCTACCAACTGAACTGGGATAGGGTCTTCAATGGGTTTTGCCTTCCTGGGGTCCCAGTGTCCCGTGTTGGATGACAATTTGCATTGTGCAGAGAGGGGAACACAATGGAGGCCCCCACACTCCTGGGGCCGTGCAGGTGGGTGACCAGTTCTGAACCATGAGCCACTCCAGACACGTTTGACCACTTCTCCTGCTCCTGTCCTTGGTCTCCTTCACAGCCAGAGGCTGCCAAGCACAAGGAGGCTTTTTTCTGGAGTTTGATGAGATCCTGGTCAGGAGAGAAGAAGAACGATCCTGCACCGGCTCCCTCACCCCCGTCCCTCGCTTTGACAGAAAGTTGGGTCAGTGTTGTTTTTGTTTCTGCTGCTTTCTCCCGTGCCAAAGAAATCATTGTGACTAACTCCTCATCATATGTGTTCCAGTGTTTCTGGGATCAGGTCCTTCTCATGAAAACAAAAATAATCCCTCTTGCCTCCACTCCCAGCTATCCCTTAACATACGTAAGTGTTCAAGGAAGCCAGGAATGTATTTTAATTCAGATCATTATTAATAAGTTCAGGAGCTATGAGTTTTCCCCTCTTCATTCAAAATGAATTATGTTTTGCAGAAAAATATATCTATCTTACAAAGTTTTAATCCAAAGGGACACCTTTTAATTAAATTAACCAGTGAAAAGGAAATACTTGTAATAAGGGTGCAAGATAAATATTTGTACCGTGTGCATTCTAATTTATCACAGCCTTAAAAGAGTGCATAAGGTTTGTTTTTCTTCACTGAAATGTGACGCATTCAGATATCATTCTCATTTATAAATTAGTGTATACCACATGGGATACCCCCCTATGGGTTAAGGTTATTGGCCTGTGAGAGATATACTGCAGCTGAGAGAGCTGCGAAGTGAAGATGAGTAGTCCTGAAACACGAGCCCTAAATTTAACATTACCCAGAGGCAAACACAGCCCTGAACTGACTCAAGGGTGGAGGCAAGTCTGCACAGCCCTGATGTATTATTATGTGGGAATGCACAGTGCAGTGGTGCTGCTAATTTTGCGGGAGAGAGGTGAAAGCACCCACACTCCCTCCATTAATCTGCATTTGTTTGCCTAGATGGTACCATGATGACACTCAGGAAAGCCCTGGGTAGGTGAAATAGTCAAGCTTGAGCCTATTTTTAAAGTGCCTCATAGGTTGCATTAATTTCACAGTCAGTGCTTTCGTATTTGCACTTCTGTTCATGATTAAATATTTGTTGTCCTCATTGCTATAGGTAACTTCTACCTTTTTGAGTCTTATTTGACATTTTTTGAAATAAGACATGGTTCCTGGACACATACCTTTGTTTATGCATTCATAGAATTGTAGAATGGTTAGAGTTGGAAGGGACCTTAAAGATCACCTTCTCTAACTTCTACTCAAACGCTCATGCAGTGTTATGCACACACAGGCACATACACGCACTCAGGTGGGTAAGGCAGACAAATATCTCAAAGACAGACTTGCATATCTTTACCCTACGTTATACATTTGACTACATCTTAAAAGTATGCAAATTTCTGCTTTGTAAAACAGGGTAATAATGCTGAGGGGAAATATGCTGAAGCATCAACAAATATGCACAATTATCCAGGAAAGGAGTGTGCACGTGGAAAGCTGTACCAAAATAACTGAGATTATAGATGTAAAGTAATGCTAGTGCGCTTCCCAGTGCAAGAGGGCTCTAACTAGTCATGAGCACAGACCACAGTGTTAATTGCAGATGCCAAACTATATGACAACTTTTGAATGTCTTGTATTGCGTTTGACTCACAAGGGACTATAGGGGCAAAATTGTGAATAGAAAAAATGGAGTTTATGGGGGAGTTCACTGCCAGTGCCTTTTGCTGTGCAAAAACTAATGCAACACTTTATAGAAGGAACAAGGGCAACTTTTCAAATTTTTTAGTTTTGGCCATGCTTTCACCCAGTTTGTGGAAGAAGTTGTGCTTTTGACAGGGAAACTAGCAAAGATAACTGAACTTGACTTCAGGGAATATTTGTTGTCCTTCTAATTATTAATAAAACCTCACATTTGAACCTTTTATTCCAGATGTATTAACATTAGCTAGAATAATTAAAGAACGAACCTGAGAACTGCAAACTAACACGCTGACCTTCTACACTGAGCAAGGTATTGAAAATTATATCACAGATTAGAATTGATAGACATGGATGGGTCCCATATGTGTGTGAGAGATGGTGGGGGAGGAGAGAAATGTTACTTCGTGAGGGAAAGTCAGGTTTCACAAACCTGTTTGCAGTCTTTGTAGAGGTCAGTAAGTACGTGACTAAGCAAGGTGTCACTAATGAAGTGTATCTAGCTTTCCAAAAAGGCCCCAGGCACTTTGGAAAGCCAAGCTGCTGAGGGAAAAAAGGTCCAAGTCCTCTTGTGGAGCCACTCTAGACTAGAAAACATTGTAGATATATGTGGCATAAACTGATGAATTAATCAAAGATCTGGAAGAGGGGATAAATAGTGGGCTAATTCCATTTGCAGATGATGCAGAACTCTTCAGAATAGCCAACAGCAAAGAGCTGCAGGAGTATCTCACACTGCTGAGTGACTGGAAGACGAAGTGTCAGGAGAAGTCAGTGCGAAGTCATGAAATAGAGGGAAAGCAGTAGAATGACCACTGCTTACCCAACAGCTGGCTCTCAGAAAGCTGTTGCCATTTAGAAAGGAGTTTGGAATAACGATGGAAACTTCTCTCATAGCATTGTCTGCCACTTGGCAATGGAGGAAAAAATAGGCAAGTTAAGTACTGGATACTACCAGGAAAGGAAGTTGGTTTTTGAATTGTTCAAGCCATACCATGCTTCAGTCCCCCTAAAATAGGTACAGGAGAGCCAGAGGTAGAGAGAGAAGGAAAAATGAGTGAGGAGGCTGTGACCAAGCTTAAACAAGAGGAGTGATGGAACTGCTTGTGAAAAAAGGTCTATTCAGGGAATAGAGTTCCTCATAATGTAAGAACTAAGAGTCTTCCAAGGACAATAGCAGGTTTAAAAAGAGGGCAGGGAAATACTACTTTCACATGCAGTGTAGCTGTCTTGTGCTTGTGTCTTTGCCGCAGGAAGCTGCAAAGTCCAAGAGGATAGGTGGGCTCAAAAGGGGATTAGACAAATTCGGAGAGGATTGGGCCATTGGGGACTGTCAAATACAGCAGTCCGGGTGCAGGTCCAACTCAGGAAGCCCTGTGACCACTGGGCATTGGGAGCTCAGCAAGGACACCAGGAAGGGGTCCCTGGGCGTTGGTCCTGCTTTCTCTGTGCTTTGTTCCCAGCATCTGCTACTGGCTGCTGTCAGAAGCAGGATACGGGGTTGGACCGACCCTTGGTCTGACCTTGCAGAGCTCTTCTTGTGTTCCTCTGTCTCACCGAGAAATACAAATGTGCTGTGCTGATATCTAAATAAAATAAAACAGTCTAACTCTAAATACACTGAATGTTCTCCTTGAACTAAAAAGCCCAAAACAAAACAACAAAAAAACCCCCCAAATAAAACCAAGATCATGTTTATACTGGGAAATGTGCATTTTTCTCTTCCTGGATAATTCAAAAACAGCTGTAGCGTTTTTATTCAGACTCCCCCCTCCAAAGTTCACTTTTAGGTTGAGACAAACGTTTTCAGTGCCAAAGAAGACATTTGAAGAAGGCTGTAAATGAGAGAAAGCAGAGTTAAGATGCAAATTGTGTTTTGCTGCAACCTTAACCAGTAATCTCATGATTTACAGTCATTTTGCTAACATTTGCTTATCTTCAAGGAGAGAATGGCTCTGGTTTAGTGGACGCTGTGTTTTACCAGGAGGATAAACAATGGTCTTACTGACTAATAAGGATTTCCCAATGTTGTCTCATAAAGATTTCAGGAAAAATCTCATCAGAACAATGCTCTTGATAGTAGGGCTGAGAGATTTAAAAGAGTGCATTAGACCTGATAGTGCTTAGCAGCTGCTGGGACAGCCCTGTGCATGTCACAAAACCTAAGAAAATCTGGAATTAATCTCAGTGGCAGGCGCAGTGGGGGATTTTGCCTCCAGTAAAGACAGGATTGCCCAACACTTCCCATTATAAGCCCTTGCTTATGCTTTCTCATAACATTGGCAAGCTCTAACTCTTCAGGCTAGAATTATGCACATCTTTTGCTAGCTTAAAAGTTTGGGAAAATGTCAATGCAAATGGAAACTTCTGAGGAGGTGGAGGAGGAGAGACTGGAGACAGAAATGAGGGCTTGCAACCCACCTGCCAGCTCGTTCCTGTAAAGGCTGCTAAATCCCCCTGGAGACGCGGCAAAGACTTGAAACCTGGCAAAAGAGATGGTATCAAGAAAGTGTGTTTTCTTGCTGTCACCATAAAAACTAGCAGTCATTTAGTTATGTTATGTGCTAAAGTCCCATTTCTGAATGCTCAGAGATGAGCAGAGAGGCTGCTGTTGCGTCAGCAGTCTTGGGAACGCTCCTATCCCGTGACACAATTCCTGTTCAGTGGGCACCATCCTAGAGAAGAGGAATGACCCTGAACCATGTTTTTTTGGGGTAGGAAGAATCATACGTTATTGTTTTGGCTCTTCCCCTTGCAGGTAACTAGAAACTGATTTTTTAAGAGCCCCAGTGGCGTTCCTTCAGGCCCTGCTGCATTAGGGAGTGCTGGAACTGAGTGTGCAACCTTGGCAAGGCTGGACTTCAAGGACAAGGTCCCAGAACTTCAAGGAGAATTCCCAGCACCCTTTTGTCTTCCAGATGGGGTCAACCTGGTGCTCCAGTGGTAATGTGAGAGGCAAGATTTTGTGTAAGCAGCCACGATTCTCCCCCTCTGAAGGGGAGATGAGAAATGACAAAAGGTGGTAAGTACCAAAAAGCTGTTGACATGCATTCAGGACTCTGGGAAGGGACCTAGGAAATCTATGTTTCCTTTTCTGCCAGAAGCACATTTGATGAAACTCACCATAATATATAAGTGTAGAAGGTTTGAATGAAGGGTCATTATATGTTAAATTATCTGTATTGCAAGAACATTAAAAAAAAACAAGAACAGGAGAAACTCTTCAATCCATGAGAGGATTTGTGGGATGCCTCAGAAAAATAGATCTTCTTGTTAGCAGGAGGCCTATCATTCTTGTGGGGTCATTGGAAGAGACCCAGGGCCTTTTGCACTCTGCATGTGCAGTGTAAAATAGCTTTGCATTTGCTTGATCTTTCTCATTATATTATACAACCTTGAGGAAAGAAAAGCAAGCATCGAATTTGTGATTTATGGCTTGATATTTACTTGCCGTATCCGGGTGCGAGACCTAGTCCAAGAAACAAAAAAAGCCTGTGAGCCCAGAACAAAAGCTACACACTTAAAGACTAAATGTATTTTTCTTGGAGCGCTGTCATCACTAGCTCAGCTTGGAAAGCCGACCGCCTGCTCACCCTGCGAAGGTTTCCAAGCTCATGTGCTTCCACGTTGAAGTCCCTCTTTCTCTCTCTCTCAGTGCTCCTCACGCTTGGCTCAGCAGACCTTAACCGCCAGTCCTCACTGCTCCTTGTGGAGGAGATTCCTACACCCCATGGCCGGGCTGAGAAAACCCCTTTTTAATAAATTAACGCAGTACAATGGGATGCAGGAGCATCTGGTGCTCCCAGTTCTGATTTATTTCTGCAGCAACACACAAAACATCAAGTGATAAATTATTGAAAGTCAATGGGCCCTTGGAGAGCAGGGCTATGATGAATAGTGAGCAGTTGGCATCCCACATAACCGTGTGTCCCAGAGGGCTACCCAGGGAGACGGTAAGGGGAAAGAAAAGGCCGAAGCCTTTGAAGGATACAGCTGTTAGGAATGCCTTCCTTTCAAGGAGAGATTACTTTTTGGTTTTTAACGCCTTATTTCAGCATTGGGAAATGGGATTAGTAGTCGGCTGGGAATAAATAGTAACTACTAAACTCACTTTCACCTGCAGTCCGGTCTGATACAGGATGACAATGAAGTGGAATTTTGATTTACCCTAAATGAGTTTTTCATTAAGGAAATGAAAGCTCCCAGCTCACTTAAAAGATGTTGCAGATACCAGAGCTGTCTTTTGCAACTTCCAAGGCAGGGAAATTCATAGGCTGTTCCTCACTGTAAAGAAACCACAGTGTGTTTGGTATGGAAATCAGAATTATTTTGGAGTTGCGGTTTAAAGATACTAGAACTAGAACAAAGCCCTGATAGTATAAACGCTTTCTGATTGCTGTGGTTGTGTAGGAGCAGTAGAGAAACCACTGAGAAATACCTTTCCTTAATGATCCTGGAGCTTGTGGTCACATGGGAAAACAATTCCAGGCAAGTGGATGTGGTGACTGGGATCACTACAGGGGGCTGCTGGGTAGCACCCAGGGCAAATAATCGGTCCTTGTTCCTTCGTCTCATAACCTGGGAGCTGGGTGCAGAAAACACACCCTCAGTCAGGAAAGACCAGCTGACAGAAGGTTTGTTGTACATGAGATTGTTACAGCAGCCTTTTCCAAGCCTGTACATACTGTGAGCTTCACTGCACCCTCTGAAGCAAAATATACTCCTGTCTTGCACACCTAGGTGTGAGAGTTAAAATGAGCCCTGTGCCAGAGGTGAAAAACTGGAGCTAGGATGAGAGGAAGAGAGGGTAATTCTCTGGGACCCAACCACCCTGGCCTGATTCCAACTTTTCCCAATGGATTTCCTTTCAGGAGGGCATGCAGCTAGCTGGGCATGGACGTCTAGGGCATCTTGAGCTGGTGCTTCAGAATGTCATGCTTTTTGGATGATATGATTAATTATCATTATTACAACTTACAAGCAGGGCATATCCTGCAGTCTTGTGAAGATTGTATCTGGCAGCTAATGATAACTTCAATTTGGCTCCAAAATTTTCATTTTGGTTGCCACAGAAGCCATCAAATGCTACATTTTCCTGTCTGCTTCTGCTTCAGACAGCTCTGATTTCAGACATGTGAGTCTGGGGAAGATGTTCACATGCATATCTACCTCAATGAGAAAAAAAGTCAGTGCAACATTTTCATATTTGTTTTGTCTGCCTTGAGTTCTCTGTGTCCATCTTCTACTGTGATAGGTATTTGTATTTATTAGTTATTGTGACTGGGGAATTCCTTACTGGTAGTGTTTTTTCTGCTTCGCTTTTGGCTGAACTACATGTTTTGGAAGTCCCTAAAAGGGGACGGTGCTTAAAGCTGCAGCAAAGAGACCAGGATCTGAAGGGACATTAGAGACTGAATTCTGGCAACCTGTTCTTTCTGCCAGGCCTCTGAATATACCCAGCAGTGCTGACACCACCTCCTGAGCTGGGAGACACGACTACGGTGCAGTCGGTACTTATTCTGCTCATGCAGGACTTTGTTTTTTCTGTAGCTAAACCAGCATTTTTCATTAGTGCACTGCAAGAAAGAAAAATATGGCAGTTATGTCATTTAAATTACCTTAATTAGAATAAATCCAGTACTGATGATGTCAACAGTGTCCTTCTTATAGCATTAAAACAAAACATTTATCCTTTTTAATGGAGTTTTTTCCCCCCTCTGCTTCTCATTTGAACAGGGGCTTATTATCACCATTTCCACTCCTATATTCCATATGTGACTCCAAATAAAATCCTGAGTTATTTCATCTTTTGCCTGGAAGGGTCAATTTAACATATCAAAATCAGCCTGACTTACATCTGCTTTGCAGATCATCACTGGCATACTTTTAAAATTGTTATATGTCTATAACGATGCTTTCCTCCCCTCCCCCAGTGCTCCAGAAATGTCAAGATTTATTGAATCTGAAGGTCCAGTTGTGACCTTGGCTCCCACTCGCTAAATCTGAGCCTCTGGGGTCTATAAATCTTGGTGTGCTGTTCAATTTATAGAAGTGAACATCTGCTTATCATACTATATTTAAGTTGCAGGTGTATTCTACCAGTAAAATAAACACATGAGTTCATGATTGCCTAGGCTATAGGACATTAGGCAGATGTTGAAGAGATGGTGATGGTTTCGCCTGTTGGGAGAGCCCTCAGCTGCAGCGCTCACCATGGGCAGGGCTGGTGGACAGTGAGGTGTCTCTCAGGGCTCTTTGTCACCAAGATGTGAAGGTGGCACAGGTTTTACAGCAAAACATCAGCCTAATTGTCTTGCCATGTGGAGAACAATATCTGGCTGAGGTGCATGCAAACTACATCAGGAAAAAAATCTAAATCTCATCTTCCTGCCTCTCCTACGTTTGGTGGGAAAGATGTCAGCCCACGTAAGGACGGTTAGCTTTCTGCACGACCTGGGGAACAAGAGGCAGAACAGTGACTCTGTTTCTTCACTCACATGATGAAAAATACGGTGCACAAGAGAACACAGTCTCAGAGTGTACATGGAGAGGGAGGGACCTGCAAACACCTGATTATGATGAGAAAGGCTGAAGAGACCTGCTCCACAGTGTAAGGAAAGCATTACTGATCACAAATCATTGGAAAGAGAAAACAAAAGGAGCAGAGAGTATCCACTGTGAGTGGAAGGGAAGGAAGAAGAGATGATCAAGCAAGTACAGTCAGAATCAGTGATGGCTAACCTGGGAAACAGAAGGGCAGCACAAATCCAAGATGACTTAGTAGGCCCCACAGGAGGTGACCAGGACAGATGATTTTTGACAACAACTGAGGAAGCCAGGGGAGACCGCAGTTTCACTAACAAAAGGAGGAGATTGAACGAATGATTAAATTGACTGAAAACCTTCCTTGTCTGGCAGGAGAATGTTGAACTTTAAATACTGGTCATATTTTCATGCTATCTCACACCAAGGCTCCTGAGTCCAAGCAAGTATCCCAGATAGAATCTAACTCCCCAATGGGAGTTTATCCTTCTCTGCATCTCCTTGCCTTCTGGGAAGATGAAGACGAAGTGGACATGAGGGCCAGCTGGGAGCTGTGGCGTGCCTGGGGCCTCATTGAGTGTGTGGTCTGATGCCCCTCAGAGGTGAAGGAGGCTGGTGTAGCCATTCAGGACAGTAGGCTGACTCCACCCAGCTCCTCTGCTCTTCCCATGGCTTGGGGCTGGTCATAGTATATACACAGAAGTATCATTCCAAGCAATGTCTGGAGAGTTACTGAGCTCGGAGCTGTGGTGAGCATGCACAGAGGCTGAAGCAGCAGTTCTGGTTGCCCTCCATCCCCATGGCTGGCAGGGGCAGAGCCTTTCTCCCAGCTTTGCCCAGGAGATTCCTTATAAAGGGCTTTGACCCGGCACCAGGTGAAGTGTCAATTGCAAGCAAATTGCCTTTGGCCATGAGGCATTTAAAAAAGCATATATGCGTTTTAAAAAGCACTTATGCTCCCTTTTGAATAAAGAGCAGCTCTGCAAGAAGACCAGCTCCCACGCTAGAGCATGGGGTTTTCTCCTCCCAGCTAGCAGCTGGCTGGGGAGGGAGCTGGCTGTGATGGATGCAGCTACACAGCTTGGCATGGTGCTGAGAAGCTGGTTGGGGTCTCAGAAGCCATATATCTGTGTCAGCAACGGGCTGCCCCTCAGTTAGGTAGTCCTGTTTTTCAGCCTGGACCCTATTACGCCCAGGCACATGGCTGGCCACTGTACTTCTCCCCGCTCACTGCTCCTTTGATGCTTCAGAGTGCACAGGTGGCCCTGGGGCAGCCCATGGCACTGCCGGAGCCACTTTGCACAGCCTTGCACTGAAAATGTGAATTCACTAACTGGAAGGACTGGACATGACATGAAGAGTTGCAGTAGGGTGGGATGTATTTTGCTTTGCTTTTATTCCTGCATGTCCCCGTGGAAGGTGTAGCTCTGCAGCTGGAGGTGAGATATGGTCTCATCAACCTATTGCACACATTTTGGAGGGTGACCACCTCAGTTCGTGAAGTTGCCCATGAAGGAGGGCAGGAGGGCATCTAGTTAACTTAACAAAGCACCTGAAGAAAAAAGATTGTGAAGTATTTTAACTCTACTTCTATCAAAACATCTATTAATATATTTCAAGACCTTCCGTAGTTATTTTCTCCTCCCTCTAGGCTAGTCTAACCCCAGCCATAATTTAACATGAGGCATGAATATCTTCACTTATTTTACCCATAAAAGAAGAAAATTGGGAATTTGTTCAGACTGCCAGGAATCTGGAATTTGTTGATGAATGGACATTTGGCTGAACATAGTGAATTCCCAGCTAATTGAAAGCAGATAACAACAGTAATGCATTTACCTTGAAAAACATAATTTTCTTAATAAATAATTGAAATGGCAATCTTTTGACAGATGAAATAAGAAAAAAATACTAAATAAATTCAGGATTAATTCCTGTCCTATATATTATAGCATACTTAAAGTCATACCCTATGAAGAGATTAAAAACTATAAATCTTTTTTCAGCATGGTCCCAGAGACTACTTTGGTCTCGAAGGTGCAAGGGCCATCTTGTTCAGGGGAGTGTGGTTTCAGTCATCATCAGCCCATGTTTCTGTCTCCAGATATCGTACCTAGGGAGAAGAATGCAGAAGCAGGAGGAAGAAACCAACATCGGAATAAAGTAGGGGTTAGCCAGCATGATAACAAACAATTGAATTAGCGTCTTCGTAGGTGTTCTCCCTTCTCATCTCCTTCCTCTCCATGAAGATGGGCCAGCAAGCCTGTTTCACGTTGCACTGGTAGGGAATTGTGTCTAGATATTACACTTTAGTCAAGAGGCAATGGTTTTCAGCTAAAGGGAAGTTAACGACTGAAAACATGTTAGCTTGAAACACTTGCAGATGATCTGAGCACGCCCTCCATTTTAAGGAAAAAATAGCAAAGGATCCAACCAAAAGCGTATGGGTCCAAATATTCTGATCTGGGCAGGGTTATGACTTGGAAACCCTTGTGGATTTAGAAGCAGGTTCCTCCCATCTTTATGCAACAGGACAAAATTAAACTGCAGATCTGAACTTCATCAAAGCGTAGAGTTTTCAAAATGCAAAGGTGGCCTTTTTTTCTAGCTTTAGTTTGGCGGTAATAATTTGTTGTGGGATTGTGGTTTGAGTAGAACAAAATGTTCACAAAGAGACACGAAATCTGTCAATTTTTAATCTGTTCAACTCCAAAACTTGGCCATGCTAATTGGAAAAGTTATTAATCTGGGTTAAATTTGGAATTACTTTTCAATGAATTTGCAGCAGGTTGTGGATTTGGAGAAATGCCATGGAAAACTTGGTAGTTTAACAAATTTTTAATGTGAAAATGGGGAAAATGGTGGTGTTTTTGCTTGAAGGGTGATTTAAGACTTTAGCCTTGGTCAAACTGACAGGCTGCAAGGCTGTGCGAGCTGAAAGAACAAGCCCTGCAAATGGAAACTTTCCCACCAAGTGCAGCAGAGATGCTTCCCATCAGATTAGCTCTTTAGCTGATGAACAGCAAGAGATGCATCTAGCTTCCTTGTAAAATCAGTGGGAAAGAAGTTCTGCAAGGCCACAAAAGGAGCAGAGGAGCATGAAGAAACTGGATACATTGTTTTGAACCTCTAGCTTCATTGCTATTAGACGTGCAAAAGTTTGTAAGTCCTCCTAGTGCGGGGAAATTGCCACATTCTCAAGAGAGAGTTAAAAGAACAGCTGCTGAAAAGCTTTACGGTGACTGAATATGGTGACTGCACTAGCCAAGACATCTTTTTATGTCTATCTGTAGGAACACCTAGTTGGTAAAAGCAAACAGTAACTATGGGAATATTTGAAGACTCTGTTGTGTAGAGAAAGGTCTTCCTAGCTGTCTCAGTGTTGAGACAATCTACTGGCGAAAGATTTACTAAAAGTGTGTGTCATCACTGACTATTTATTCTCTCAGACTTTTTAAGATTAGAATAGACATGAGGGTCTTCTAGACAGATCTTCATTGTGACACAGCCCATGGGATTTGCCTGCATTTCTTTCTACTTGAAATTTTCCAGTTTTCTCCTAGTTTTATTAGAAACTGATCAATAACAGGGAGCCTATAAGTGAGTAATTCTGGCAATTATTCTCCTCTCTGAAAAACACTGTCTTAATTCTGTCAGAATTAATCTAGCTTCAGCATCAGACCATGAGGTTCATTACACTTTTGTCCAATAAGTGAAGCAGCACATCTTTGTGAAAGCTCTGCTCTCTGTGTGGCTGTAATTCATTAGTATCAAGTCATCCTTGAGCCCTCCTTTGGACATGTCACATAAATTGAGCCCTTGAGTCTCTCAGAGTAAGGCACGCTTTCCTATCCTTTAGTTGAGTTAGTGTGATTTTTTCCTGAATCTTCTCCTTTTTTCTTTCTTTTTTTTTTTTTTTTTTCTTTCCAGGACCCTCTTTCTGAACATCAAAGCAATTGTAGGAGCCACCATACTATTGTGAAACACAGATGATACCTTGCAAAGTGGACCCTGCTTTGCAGAGCCAAAGACTCTCTTGATCTGTTTAGACACTGAGCTCATGTTCAGTTAACTTTCTGCCAGGATCCAGAATTCTCTTCGTGGTCACCGATCTCTTCACCTGGTAAGTCTGACCTCCTTTGCTGTCCCTTACTTGTGCTGCGTTGCAGAGCAAACTGGATTCGTCTCCCAGATTAGCTGCTATGTCTTTGACACTTGCCAGTCCCTCCCAGTCTTTGTCTGATTTGCTGACTCCATCAGCATGGAACAGTTGTTAAAGCATGAAGGGCCAAGAATGAACCCATCTCATGAGATTTGCTGATTTCCCCAGAGACAGTTTTGTGTAAGGACCTATCAATTGGTAAAATAGTCCAATAGTATCATTTACGTCAGCACTACTACCTTTACCAATTAAACTTGTACATGCTCCAACTTTATAAAATTATTTGGATAGGGTCTGTTTCTAATAAGTTCATGATAATTTCAATGTAATTCTATTTTTCCCCCTTAATACTTTATGGAGTCCCCAAATAACCATTCTATCATTTTGTTCAGATTGATGTCAGGCTGACAGGCCTATATTTATTCATGTCATCCTAGTTACCCTCTTTAAGTGCTGGCACAACATTATCTTTCCTTCACATCTCTAACTTCTCTCGTGTTCCAAGACTTATTCAAAATCAGCAGCAGGGGTTCAGTGAACATCTTTGCCTCTTGGATGCAAATTATTCAGGAACTGCCAATTAAAAATGTCTAAGTTTAGAAATTATTGTTATAAAAGAAAGGATTCTTTTTCTTACATAAGATGCAACGCGTTATCTGGCTTTTCCTCAAATACAAGTGGGAAATATTTACTCAACATTATTAATTCTTTGGGTTTATTACTGGCAGTCTTAGCATGTCCATTTAGAATCAGTGGTACCTTTGTGATGATCCTATTTGTAGCTAACGTACTTTTAAAACTCCTGCTGATCATAGATGTATACTTGTGTCATTTTCTTACTGTACTGCTATAATTTGCAGCCTGTAATTCATATTCATTACCATCAATCCATCAATTTACTCTTTCTTTTTTTATTAGTGACTCCTCTGGATAAGAGTCTTTACTGCAGGTTCTCAACTTACTAGACATCAGAGAACTTCCCTCAGAGAGACCCCTTATGAATAGGGAACAATAAGCAAAACTTTGACCAATCTCAAGCCTTTTCAGACATGAATAGTCACTTAGTGAGGAAAGGCATTGCTCACAAACTCAGGATTCATTAGGCTTATTTGTCACTGATATGCTCTCAATAAGCAGTTGTCAATCATCCACGTATCTCCCTTTAAATTCTCCCTTGTGATATTTTCAGTTTCCTGCAGTCAGGCTTTTCAAAATACCCAGTACTAGCTTGGGCTGCATGATGGTGATGCCAACAAACATGATCCAACCATGATGACTTGTATCTGTGCAGCCACTGCTTTGCACTGTCTGATCTGCTGGTAACCTGTAAAGAAAAAAAAATCTAACAGGTCCTGTGTTGCACCCAGATTTTACACACTGCATGTATTTAAGTTATGCTATATCTTCTCTATGTCTGGACATGGCATAAATGTGTGGTAGATGCAATGGGAGGTCTCTCACTTGCTCTGCACAGGCTGCAGCACCCATGGCAATGCAGATTTTTGTCCCTGTGCATTCAGGGAGCTAAATTCACTCTTCCCTGTTGGCTTTGGAGTTGACACTGGTTGTACTCATCTCAGACACCATTTCTGAGGACACTAATCTGTAACAATATGAGAACATTTGTTCCAGAGTTGCTAAAAACTTGGAAGCAGGCCAAAACCCTTTTCAGAAACAGTGAAACTCCTTCTTAGCTTTTGCCCAGCTGATCCTCCTGAAACACTCAATAAAGATTGATTTAAACATTCCAGCCATAGGAATCTTCCCGCCAGATTTCAAGCGATAGTGACCAGGTCAAGCTCATGTTCTTGATTCTCTATACAAGTGATTACAGGAAATCTTTTCTTGGTCTATAAAGATGTTTTTACCAAATTTTCTGATTTTGTGCTAAAGGAACAATCGCGTCTTCTTTTGCTTGCCATCCCTTTGCTCCAGCATGACAGGAAGGTCGGTTCCTTCCTGAGATGCAGGCTCCCTGGCCCGTCACAGCCCCTGCACCAGAGAACAGAGTCAGCTGAACCACAATCTAATGATAGCTACTCTTGGCATTTTAAAATGGCCAGTGGTAATTTTGCTTATGAAATAAAGTTTCTAGCTGTTTCTCACATAGTACAGGAGACAGCCTGTCTCAGTGCAGATTGAATTATTATAATGAAGCAATCATCCTTTTACTGCCAATCTCCCCCTACTCTGACGGGGTTGTGCCAAGTGATAAACAGAAAATAGCAAATACAGCTAAGATATTGGCTGTCTCCCTCTAAGAAGTCCCCTCCAGTCTTTACAGAGGCGTGGAAAGAGTCTATGTTGGGCAAGTGTTCTGTGATAATTAGGATGAGGACAAAGAAGTGAAACGTGAGTTCGTGTTTATTATTTGTTACGTTTATTAAGATGGTCTGGGTGGTTTTCATATTGGTTTAATGGAAATATGTCCCTTCTTGAAATTCCTAGCTTTATTTTCTTGCTGGTACTTGGTTTTGGGTAAAAAGGAAAAAATAAGTTAACTTGAAACAAAGCTGTCATCTATTAGCAAAAGCCATTGTATGCCTTTTGTGTGGGTTTGTTGGATAATAACCTTGAGGCTGAGGCTAGTCATCTTGAAAATCGTTCTCCAAAATGAAACCAGGTTGTGCCTGAGGCTGATGGCTTGCTCTGACCACAGAGCTGGAGTCTACCTGAAGTAAGTAGACACTCAAGGCTTGCATAAACCCAGTCAGGATTCCTCTCACCTGGCTTTAGGAAGCTGGCAGATACGTGCCTGCAAATTGGCTTTTGTCATCAGTGGAGAATAGCAGGTTTGTTCAAGGCCTCAGCCTTCCCTTCCTAAAGTAGTTGTCCACATCAGCATCCCCACAGTCTTCAGTTTTAATTAACCACCTTTACTCATTCTTAGGAACCTGAAACTCCGTGGGCAGCACCGGTCCCCTCAGCAGGACTGACCAAGGAGTGGAGTCCTGCCCAAGGTGAGTGAGATTGTCAGAGTGCAGGTCTGAGCCAGCTCATCATTTTGCATTGAATGAGTGGTGATTTGATCCATTTCTTTAGATTTCAGAATCTGAGAGAGAATATAATGCAATTTTCACAGCTCTTTCCTTCCGACTGTCCTGCCAGATTTGGAATGCTCTTCAGCCATTTGGGAAGGTATTATACTTTCAAATCCATTTATTACTTTGACTTTGGGATTCTCATTACAGTCCTGGCTGTACCCCAGCTCAGTTTCCCTTCTTGTAAACTTTGCTGATATGTGAAGTGTTGGATGGGTCCTGTGTGAAGCATATTGTCCTATTAAAACACATTTAAAGAGACTTGTAAACCATGGAGATTAACCCCAATGTTTATGGAGAGTTATAGATGCTAATTCTTGCATACTTGTCATTCCAGAGCATGGCCTGGTGGCAAACATTCTTGCTACCCCACAGCATTTACGTCAGTGGGATTTGTCCATGCTCTGATTCCTTAGGACAGAGAAATGAAATGGTGGGAAAGTGAGGAATATGGGCATTTACCATCCTGGACTACATTAGCTGGTCATAAAATCTTATAGCTATCTCATAACAGGAGATCTCAGACTGGGAAATAGCAGAAGGACCTTCCCCAGAGGACAGTTTTGATTAAGAGCGTATTGATAAGAGGTGGTCTTGTCCTGTTGGAAGAAGAATGTTCTTTTTCAGTGTTTACTAATGTTCCTGTGATGGGGCACATCTGTATGTGATCTCTTCTTGCCAAACACACTGAATGGCAGTAGCATCCCCACAAACCTTCAACTTCCTCAGCAACTGTAGGCATCTTAATTTGGCCAGCACCCATCGGTTTCTTCTCTTCTGGGTTTAGCAGATTTTTAACATCAACAAACTTCTGCCTGGTGGTAAAATAGTAAATAAAAAAAAACCGACAAACTCAGTTGTTTTGTGTATTTTGTGGTTTTCTTTAGGAAAGTATGCTCAGTGTGTTCATATAAATATGATTCTACCCCTCTACTCTGCTCTCCTGAGACCCCACCCGGAGTGTTGTGTCCAGCTTTGGAGTCCTCAACACGGGAAGGACATGGACCCATTGGAATAGGTCCAGTGGAAGGCCACTAAGATGATCAGAGGGATGGAGCACCTCTCCTATGAAGACATGGGTTCTCTCCTATGAAGACATGGGTTCTCTCCTATGAGAGAGCTGGGGTTGTTCATCCTGGAGAAGAGAAGGCTCTGGGGAGACCGTATAGAGGCATTCTAGTATCAGAAGGGAGCCTACAGGAGAGCTGAGGAGGGACTCTTTGTCAGAGAATATAGCGACAGGATGAGAGGGAATGGCTTCAAAATAAAAGCATCCCTGGAAGTCTTCAAGGCCAGGCTGGATGGGGCTTTGAGCAACCTGCTCTAGTGGGAGGTGTCCCTGCCCATGGCAGAGGGGTTGGAACTCAGTGATCTTTAAGGTCCCTTCTCACTCTAACCATTCTGTGATTCTATTCTCTGATTCTATGTATATATGTTGGTTCAGTGAATTCATATGCGTAGATGTGCATGTGTGCATACATGTGCATATGGACACACACGCACATTTTTGGTACATGTTTATATAGCTAAAATAAATCTAAGCAAGTCGAATTTGTTTGAGCTGACACATAGCTGCACTGCTGTCTTTGTTGATAATTTAAACAAGTAACTTAATAGATCTTCATAAAGCTAATCCTGCCAATGTTTTGGTGGAAGAGCAAGAAACGTTTTGGGTGAGATCGTTTCTTTAGGAGACAATAGATATATCAATTAAGAGAATCAGTAGAGCCACAGCTACGTCAGGAATTTGAACTTTATGGATAGATGGGCTTTTGGTGAGAAGTGATGTTTATGACAGAGACCATCAGAAGAACCACCATGGAAGGAGATGGTGAGGATGGAAAGGTAATGCAGCTCTGATCAAGAGCTCTGGGAACAGCTGCTGGCCAGAAAGGTTATGAGAAGTACCTGTAAGGAATTCCTTTCCTAATGTTGATTATTCGTGTCTTCAGGAGAACAGGTCCTTATACTTTTTTTTATTTTTATTTTTTATTTTTTTTATTTTTGCATAGTTCAATGAATAAGCAGATGCCATCAATGAATGAACTGGCTTTATTATCTTGTTAACTTGACACAATCTTCTGGATTCCAGATTTTGGCTGACGCCTGTGATTAAGATGAATGAGGTAGGTGGAAATTAATTAGCCTCACACCAGCCAAATCAAGACCATATTTTTTGATGGAGAAGGATTCTTGGAAACTGGAATGAAGAGAAAACATGCTCTATACAATTGGGAAACCAAGAGACAATAATAGGACAATGAAAGGGGAGCAGATCACACAGTCCTTTCTGATTAGACTGCTACTTGACAAAGCTAGGCTAATAATTTGTCAGCAAAAATCAATCTGATGAATTTAATCTCTTTTTTTCTTTTTAATGTGCTTCCAAGAGAGCTCATTATTTTGAATGCATTCATTAATCAACAATACTTTCTGGATAACTTTGGAAAAATATTTCTTAATCTTTTGGCCTAGAGCAGGTCACAGTGAGTAATAGATATTTAGGATGCTTTGGTTACACACTTTGCCTTTTAGCATGCTTCTACTATCTGCATAAAGAAGTGCAGCCTAAAGAATATGGTTTCTATTAACTATATCAATTGCCCAGCTATATCTATGATGTAGCATAGAGGAAGGTACCCTCACCTGTATAAGAAAATTTTATGTGCAACGTAGGTGGTAAAAAAGAAATGTTCCCTTTGGCATTTGGAGCATGCTAGGGTTTATGGTTTCTAGTACTAGTTAAATCTTGGGAAGTTCTTTCCCTTAGTCCCCTTGCTGTGGTCAGCTTCAGTAAATAGATATGACTAGGAGGTGTGTGAAATAATAACTCTTGTCTTCATGCTGGCCTGTCTTTTTATTCTTAACATTTGATTGTGATCACAAGTTAAAAACCTAAAAGGATGCCCTTGTAAAGAGCCACAGGCATGCAGTTCCAGGTGGTGCTGAGCACAGCCATTTTACACAGCTAGTGGTTTTTTTCCCAATATTTAGTCCAGTCAGAAATACCCACAAACTACCTCATGATTTGAATAGTTCTTCTGAAGGGCAAGATTTGCCCTGCCTTGTTAAAAAAAAAAAAAAAAGAAAAAAAGAAAAAAAAATCAAAAAGTCACCCAGACTTCACATCTTAATATTTAAAATTTCATCTGTGCTACCTTGCAGAGTGATTCTTGGGGCACTTGTGAGAAGAATATCTCCTAGTTGTGCTACTAACCTTCAGGTGCACCGTCAAGTTGGAATATCTTGCAGCTCCTGGTAGGAAACACAGGTGCACATGGCATTTCAGGCCCTGTTTATAGTGCAGCCTGTGAGCAACAATGCAAAATCTAGCAGGCTTTTCTATCAATCTTTCTTGGTTATCCTTTGTAATAATTACATCCTACTGTGAATGGTTGTGTGGGCACTGCTTGGAAATGTTGTTGATAAGGGTTGACTTTCACCTCTTGCCCTTCCACTGCATTTAGGAAACTTGCCTCACGTAGGCGCAGCTTATGTGTCTTGCTGACCTACGTGCTTGCACCCAGAGCATGGGTTACAGCAAAAATGAAGCCATAACACCGGCAGGTATCTAAAGACAGTTTAGCATTTGGATGACTAAGACATCTGAATTTGTTATCTCAAATAGCTAAAATGCAGGGAGCCAAAATGACTTCATCTTGGAGTGGTGCAGAGTTGATTGAAGACAGCTCCTCCACAGAGAGAGAAGAGGAAAAGTTCCCTTTCCCAATCATTTACTAATTTCATACCTACCATGGGAGGGCAGACAGCTTTGAGTAACAAATCCATTCATTGCATTTGCTTGTGGGAGCTGATTGCAACGGCTGAGTTGCCACAGGTCATGGACCAGGACTCCGTGTGCATTTCCCCTGGCTGTGCAGCATCCTTTGAGCACCACAGCTTGGATCCTGGGACTGCCAAAACAGTATCCAGGCATGGGCTATGTGCACTGCACCTGCCTAAGTAGACAGTCTACCCCCCAAAAAGGGAAAAACTATATAACTGGTAAAGGCTTCGGTGACAGAAGGCGGTCAGGTTTTGCTCATATTCTGGGAGCCGTAGTGGCCCCTCAGGGTTGGTCTCTCCATCGTTTGTCTCTCAGTGGAGTTAATTTAGACCTTTGTTTTGCAAACAATGTTATACGCAGGCCCTGTATGCTCCACTTGAGCTGGAATTTCTTCCGTGGTCACAGCAGGTCCTTGCAGGAGCAAGGGTGGCCATGGGAGTGTTTGCAGTCTCATTATTTGCACCTGGCCCAAGGGACTGGAAAACCCTCCAGGTTGCTGTGCGGTGAGGTGGTGGGCAGCAGAGATCGGGCTTTCAGCATTGTGGGGAGAGCATGAAACACCAGGATTTCCTAGTCACTAACAAATGTACCTTGACTGGATCTGGTTTGTTTTTTCCCCAGTGAAGGAAAGATGTTGCTGACTGGGTCTATAAAGGAGATCAGGAAGAAACCAGCAGAGCTGAGCATCTTGTGAGCCAAAGCAACACACAGCTGCTGAGTTTGGGCTGGGTGAATGATTGCTTGATCATGCAGTTACTGGAAAACATGTGGTTTGAGTGGCAGTGCAAAGCGGTTTGTCGTGAAGCCTTGAGAGACTCTGGGTTCCCACTAACCGTAGGCTCCCTCGCATCCGCTGATGAGCAGGGAGCCTCTGGGGGGTGTGTGTGGGAATGCCAGCTGCATGGCAAAGGGTGGAGGATGACTCAGACCCCGAGGTTGCTGGCCGCCCTGCCGGCCACCCGACATTGGGAAAGCCAGCCGGCTTTTCAGAAATGCAGGCTCTTTGTGGAAGCCAAGGCTGCAGCATCACCAAGCAAACAAAAAGTGGCAGCCTCAAATGAAAACAATTTAGTGGGTTTAATGAAACCTGTAAAAGATTTATGTTGCTTAGAAACGTGCCATGCTGCCTTTCTATTTGTGAGGGTGTTGAGGTTATAACCAACAATGGCTAGCATGGAGACAGCAACCAGTAGCTCTCTGTTTGCAAGGAAGGCCCCGTGTTAATTGTTTGTGGTCCCAAGCTATTGCTTGTTGCAAGTACCCTGTGACTGATTGTTAAAAAAAATCTGTTGCCTGTTTTTAAAACAGACTCTTTCTCCCATACCCGAGCTTGTGGCTCAGGTCTTTATTTGGCTGAGCAGAAGAAGGAGAAGCTGATAGTAGGTTGGATGGACTTGAGCATTTGTACCAGCTCCAGCCTGCCTGGTCTTGGGTTAGCATTGAATGGGCTGTGGCTTAGCTGGGGCTGCCCACAGCTGCTTCCCTTCTTTGGCTTTGCACCGGGACTCCTTCGGATGAGCGGGGCTGGCGTAACTCAGCTTGTCTGGTCTGACCACTGAATGGTGTTTGCCTTCTTGGATGAGCACAGCAGAAGACAGAAGGTGCAGGTCATGGGAAAGTGGTGAGAACGTCCCTTGACGAGCCAATTACTCAGACTTTCCCCCTCTGACTGTGTCAGGTGCCTCTTTCAAAAACCTTAACTCACACTGTTAGTTTAATTTTAGGCACATGCCTCCCACATATGGCTTTTATACTGTGGGAAGCCTTCAGACGTATCACACTTAATCTGTTTATCCTTACTCATTTTTTTTGCCATGCTCGATATTTGTTTTTAATCAAGAACAACTTTTCTGTCTCATGTGTTCATCCAGCTAAATGATAATGTGCAGTTCTGCTCCAAGAAGTCACTATGTTCTTGCTGCGTCAGTTCAAAGCCAGGCTTGCTGAGCTGGCTGGCAATATGGCGTTTTCTTCTGCTGCCTCTGAGCAGCCAGCACAATTCTGAGGCAGTAAAATGAATTATATTATGCATTGTATTTTGTGCCTCATCAAAAGAAACAGCAGATAAATTCTCTATCTGCGGCCGGCTGTGTAGCACATTGAGGATGCTTGTAGGACTTTTCCTAGGAGAGCAGTTAGTAAGGACAGAGAGATTCCTGTTTGAGTGACACGGTTCATCCACTCATTAGAAAAGCCACAGCAACTGAAAGCTTGGACCTTCAGAAGACAGTAAGAACTTTGCTACAGACAGTCATAAAATCAGGATTAAACTCATCTACTTTTAACACAAGCAAATTTTGCACCCAATACATCTGACGCACTTTCAGTTGAGTTCACTGAGTCACTGAAATGGGTTCTTAGCTCTGAAAGAGAGCCAACACAAAGCAACAGCCATATTTTCCTGGGAGCCTACAGTCTCATACAGCTGTTGATGTTGCCAAGGCAGAAGTACTTGGAAGACAAATGCAAACATTTTAGTTCTGTAAACCCTGGAGTCAAACTGGAGGAAGAACTGAATTAAAAGAAAATACACCCTTGCTTCCCATACAGGCATTGAAGCTGTGGCAGTGAGAAAGGAAAATGCTCATTCACAATATATCCATACAGTATGAGTTTGTAGGGTATTAGAGCAAATAATTTCTATGAAAGGAGCTTACTAAAACGATAAGAAGAAAAGGTGTATGTGGATATTTTATTCATCATATTTTAATCTGCTCCTTTACTTCTGTCGGCTGTTTCAGGGAACAGTGAACTGTATTTGTAAATACCTGACATACACATCGGGTATTTTCCTTGTCAGAATCACCACTTAGGAGATACCATTGTGTTTTTCTGTACTTGTTTTTATCTGTTAGTGAAAGAGATGAGTGAATGAATCTATGTTCCCAGCAGAGCTGCCCAGGTGGGATGGACATCCCATACATACATCCTCCTCACAGATGCTGCCAGAGGCTAACATTTCAAAATTGCTTATCTTTCACCTTCCATTTTTGCATACAAAATACTCTGCAAAATGTGCATGTGCTGGAAGGGTCAAGGGCTAGGTGAGACATAATCATACCTAATTTTTCTTCTATCCTCCCCCTCTTGCAGAAAGCATCCTCCAGGCCTCTTCATTTAACATCATCCCTGCTATGGTTTATAAGGGACGTTTTTCTGTGTGGTCAAGTTTTACAGCATCCTGAACTGACGTTGGTCTGTTCCTTCTCCACTCTTTGGAGCATGAACTCTGATGTGGATGACCAAGAAGGGCCACACCACAGAGCTGTGGTGTGACACTGCTGGTGCACGGGGAGAGGATGGGGCACAGGTGGGCTGCTGTTTCATTCAGTCGTAGCTGATCTGTGTATAACTCCTGGGAAAGCAAAGCCCTAGCTCTGTGCTTACTAACTTCTCTGGGCCCAAAGCCATGGCACTGCCGTGGTTCTCAGGTGTCTGCTGGGACTGATGAATTAAAAAGTTACCTACATTTTGCTTTCCTGGAAGATGCTACAGTCATGGGACGGCTGGGAAAGTTGTGACATTACAAAAACCAGAGAGTGACCACAGGGCATCTGGAAGGAAAGAGATGCTTAGTCAGATGGTTTACTCTTCTCTGCTGAAAAGCTATCCTGGTATTAATTCAATGTGTCTCCTGTTTTGTGTCTCGTGTTATGGTGACAGACAGTTTTGGGTTCGGCTTCTGTCAGTACCCACATAACTCAACGACTACTTCTTTAAAGAAGTAACCATTGAGGACTTAAACTAACTGGCGCTCCACAGGCAGGTATAAGAAATGACAAAGAAGAAACTACAGAATATCAGTAAAACTTCAAGGGCAAGGATGAGATTTGAATTTTATTTTTTTTTTAATTTCAGACAGAAACAGAAAACTCATCTTTAAACTTTGATATTTTTATACATCATGAGCTAAAACGACTATAATCCTAGTTTAAAATAAAATCTCCTCTGTGAGTCCTCTTTAAGTTAGTCTTAACCACGCTTCAGTCAGGTACCCAAAAAGCAAACCAAAGCAAAGCAGCTTTTCAGTCTCATAAATGAAAAAGCTTTTCCCATCATACTCAAGCTTTGTGCCAGAATTTATTTTACAGATAAATGTACACATACGCTCTGCCTGAAACACCTAGCATTGCAAGAAAACACAGAGAGCCTTTGAAGGATTAAAATAGAGCTTGGGACCTGCAAATAGAGTTTGACTGATAAGGGGGGAGAGGTTCAGTACTGAAAGAACTAAACCACATTTTGTTTCAGGTTGCCCCAAAATGAGTATATACAGAGTGTTTTGAATGAGCGGAAGAGTGAAAAAAAATCATTTGTGGCTGAACAAAATGACTTATTGTGCCTGAAATCAAACTTCACAAGTAACTAAGTAAAGCTGGAACCCTGTTTCCAGTCACAAAAGCGGATATTTAATCTTGAAACAACTAACACTCAGTTGTTATTTAACTTCATTGGGGTCTTTTCATAGAATCATAGAATCATTCAGGTTGGAAAAGACACTTGGGATCATCGAGTCTAACCATCAACGCCACTCTGCAAAATTCTCCCCTACACCATATCCCTCAACACCATATCTAAATGACTCTTAAGCATGTTCAGGGATGGTGAGTGGACCACCTCCCTGGGCAGCCTATTCCAGTGTCTGACCATTCCTTCTGTGAAAAATTCCTTCCTAATGTTCAGCCTAAACCTACCTTGTTTCAGTTTGAAACCATTCCTTCTTGTTCTATCATTAATTACCTGTGAGAAGAGACCAGCACCAACCTCTCTATAATGTCCTTTCAAGTAGTTGTAGACAGTAATGAGGTCTCCCCTCAACCTTCTCTTCCTTAAACTAAACAATCCTGGCTCCTTCAATCGCTCTTCATAAGATTTATTCTCCAGGCCCTTCCCCAGCTTCGTTGCTCTCCTCTGCACTCACTCCAGCACCTCGATATTTCTCTTGTGTCAAGGTGCCCAAAACTGAACACAATATTCAAGATGTGGCCTCACTAGTGCTGAGTACAGGGGAACAATCACCTCCCTAATTCTGCTGATCACACTATTTCTAATACAATCCAGGATGCCATTGGCTTTCTTGGCCACCTGGGCACACTACTGGCTCATATTCTGCTGCCTCTCAATCAGAACCCCCGGGTCCTTTTCTGCCAGGCAGCTCTCCAGCCACACTTCCCCAAGCCTGTAACGATGCATGGGGTTGTTTTGGCCCAAGTGCAGGACTTCGCACTTCACCTTGTTGAAACTCATACTGTTAATATTGGCCCATCAATCCAATCTATCCAAGTCCCTCTGCAGAGCTTCCCTGCCCTCATGCAGATCAACACTTCTGCCTAACTTGGAGTCATCTGCAAACTTGCTGATGGTACACTCTATGTCTTTATCAAGATCATCAATAAAGATATTAAACAGAAATGGTCCCAGCACTGAGCCCTGAGAAACACCGCTTGTGACTGGTCGCCAGCTGAATTTAATTCCATTGAGCACCACTCTTTGGGAGTGATCTTATTCTTCTGAACAGTGTGACTAGGCAACGTTGGACCTAACTTAGAATATTTTTTTTGATCTGTGACAGGATTTTTCAAGAAAAATCTATTGCCATAAATGCCAGCCCTCTGTTCTGTTAGAAACTATGTTACCTGCTTCTAATTTGTATAATAAGTGTGATTCACTAATTACATGCAACTGTTAGGAAATTGTCACAAGCTCTCAGTCTTACAGAAGACCTCTGTTTTTTCATTCTTTTTGGGAAATATTGTATTGAAAAAAATAAAGGAAGACACTAGTTTCTACTGTCTCTTTGCAGGAAGGTTTTCCTCAGAAGTGTCAATTCCATCCCCCATACAGTTACATGATAAGGCTGACTGGCATGAATAGGTTTGTAGACCCCAAGTGAACAAATTCTTGAATGTTGCAATCAACTAGCATTTTTAATGGTGGGAAATCTTCCATCTCTCAATAGGCTCTTACCTAAAATATGTTTTGCAACAGATTTTTACCATTCAATCCTGAGGTTATGCAGAAAGCTATTGAGAACACATAATGCATGTTATTTTACATAATAATGTTTTATGTGCAGCACATATTCTAAGTTATTTGCTCTGCAAAGACCTGTGGTAAAACATATGTTGACCTTAGCAACATTTCTTTTTTTTTCTTTTCAATTTGCAATGTATACGGTTGTTGAAGAGCTAGTGCTTTCCTATATGTGACAGCCCTGCATTTGTGAGCCAATATGGGAACAGAAAACTCATATAATGGGGAATGAATATATCTGTCATCTTCATATTTCTTTCTGGCATATTAATGCATTTCATGGGGTGAGATCCTCAGTTGCTGCATATTGGGCCCCTGTGTGTTTCCTCTGTATAGCGTACTGCGAAGTCCAATGGCTGTAACGCCACAACAAAGCAAACCCACTAAGCCTGGAGCAACTGCAGTGTTTCATAACCCACAACATGAACACAGTGGCGTTGCCAGGACTGTCAAAGCAGCTGTGCAGACTCCTGACCCCTGGGGAGTTTGACGTTGCACCTCGATCAATGGAGATAAGAAGTTTGTGAGAGTCAGCGTTTGTGGTTATTAGAATAACTGAGATGCTTTTCTGTTTTTCCTTTTGATCTCTATCATCCATGGATATGTGTACTCAAGCTGGAGAATATTCCTTTGAGTAGGAAGCCCACAGTGCTTTTTGTTTCTTGGTATTGTCCCACAGAAATAGCTCCCTGGACACGGTGTTAGAGGATTTTCAGAAGGTTACTCAAAATCTTTTCTTTGCTGGAGATTGTCTACAGCGCCAGGAAAAAAACACAGAGGAGGGCATGGAAATGCAGCAGACATTAAAAACACTGTCACATGCTTCTTTTCCATTCTCAGAAACCCTGGTTTTATACTCTGCTTGTTCTCTACAAGGGAGAAATCATGGGAGTGAGGGCAGGGGAGGCGTCTTTCAATTCACTGAGGAAATGACTTCTCTCTGCCCTTCTCCATCTAGGAATGGGAGCCCTCCAAGGGAATCCAAAGGGATGAGCAGTCCCAGAAGGATATGTTATTAGTAAAATACGGCTCTTTGCACAAGTTAAGAAATGTAGCAGACGTGCATTAAATCATGTCCATTGGTGGGAAAGACTTTTCTACCCTGGGTAAGATCACGTCTTCAGTTCTACAGATTTACTGCTCAGCTGTGGGGGGCTCATGGAAAGTCCTGAGTATTCTGGTATGAGCTGTGCTGCGGAGGTGGGGAAGGTTTACACCTGCCTTGGGCTGGACCACTGTCAGAGAGCAGTGTATCTCTCTGACATGATTCAGTTCTGGACTATAGAGGACAGCTACTCAAAAAAAAACTAAAAAAAAAAAAAAAAAAAACACCAAAACCCAACCCCAAAAAAATCAGTCTGGAAACAACAAGTTGATGAAAAACCCAGAAACCAATTAAAAGAAATGAATAGTCCTTTTCGGTTCCAGAGATGTCTAAGTTCCCAGAGGAGATCAGTTCCTGTAATTTATTTGCATTGTGTTGCTGCCTGCAGGTCCTACTGGAATGCCAGTAGCCCAATTTGGCTGGCACATTAGAAGTAGAACCAGTTGCAGTGACCTTGTGGCCAGCAGTCAAGCAGAGAGTACAGAGAACAGATGCGGAGGGTACCACTGACAGATGGGCAGTTACTATTAAGGTAAGCTTTTGCTGTTTCACAGTAACATACTGCAGTATACAATTGCTCAAGGTATAATTTTAGCATGTCATGTTCCAGTCTTGACCCTGGCTGAGGAAGACTATGCCTGACAATGTGATATGTGAAGATTGATTTATTTTTTTTTTTTTTCCACGTGTACCTTAGTGCGAAGTGAGGACCTGAGCCTGTCACCCGGACCTTGACTGTCCACACTGCCCTGCTGAGCCTCCTATGGCACTGCAATGTCTATGCTGAAGATCCTGGGGGGGCTAGGACCCCTCATCACTCAGGGTAGCTGGAGTGCTGAATCCTTTGTCGAAAACCTTCTTGAACAGAATGAATAAGGGAAAGAAATGCATGGGTGAGGGAAGACTGAAGGACAGCATAAAATCAGCTAAAGTGCAGTGGCTGAGTAAGAAAATCACTGAACATTTCTATCTGAATAGCGCTGCACACAAACTTCAATACCATGCACTTTTTATCATGAGCAACAAAGTAAAAAGAACTACATGCTTACTTGGCAATTTTTCAAAATAGACCCAGACAGAGAGGCATGTCATGTGAAGCACAAGGCAAGTAAGTGGGATTGTGATTTTCCAAAGGCAAGCAAACATGTTTTTGGCAACTACCAGAGACACACATGATCTCCTCCTAACCCTCCCACAACAAAACAAGTGGTACTTGGCAAAGACAACCCCAGCCAGTGATGCTGGGAAGAAGGTACCCCCATCTTCACCTGTCAGATTGGTGCCTGTTTATAGGAACAGGGACCTGACCAACAGCAGTAACACCCTCCTCAATCTTTCAGTTGTCGGATTCACTCTTTTTATGGATCTAACCCATTCACAAGACATCCTTTGCTCCACAGCCAGAAATTATTTACTGTTGTCTTCTGTTTTTTTTTCCATAGAGTATGCTTGCTCCCCACCCGCTTGGATCCCATGGGGTGCTGTGGCAGAGACTGACAGCTGGGTCCTGTCCTTCCCACCCTACACTCCCAAAGCCTATCACAACACCCTTGGAAGGTCAGCATTGCCTAAGAAATTCATACATTGAAATGCAGGGCATGGGGCTCAGTCCCCTTTGCTCCTTTCACCAGCAATATCAGCTCAGAGCAGGGGTTTCATGGAAGCTGGTTGCTCTGGTGGGTTTGGATTTCATCAAGAAGAGGGTGGGACTATGAAGTCGTAGACTGAGAGGGAGGGTGGGTGGGTGGTCTGGGAAGTCAGTGGGACCATTCCCTGCTCTGAAGAAAGCCCAAGTGTATCTGCATCGCTCCTGGCAGCCTGTTCGTTCCCAAGCATTTTGGACCAACTCCCCACTTCTGTGCCTGAAGTCTCACAGAGACCCCCAATGTAGTCACCCCATGCCAGCAAGTCTGTGAATTTCAGCATTTAATGTTGTTCTGACTATTATTTATGGCCTAACTCTTTTTCTAGCCTAAACGAATTATTCCTTCATCCTTTCCCCATAAATCATGCATTTCTTTCCCTCGCAACTCCTCTTGTTCCTCTTCCCTATACGCTTCCACTGCCTGCATCCTCTGCAGAGCCTGGTGCCAAGGTCCAGGCAGAGGGCTGCTGCTCAGGGCTCCTCAATGCGGAGCAGAGCAGAGTAATTGTTTACAGTGCTTGCTGGCATGTCCCAGGGTGACATTTGCCTTTTTTCCAACAGTATCACATTGTCAATTCATGCTCACTCCCCGCTTCTCTCTGACCCTTGGACCAGTTTGTGTAGCAGCCCAGTCCATCCTGCCAGCTTGCCCTACTTCTGGCCACCCGAGTTTTCCTTCCTTAATGCTGCCCTCCACCTCCATCTCTCCGAGTTTTGCTCTGATGATTTCAGATCTGTTTCATTTTATTTTATCAGGACTGCTTTGAACTCCAGTTTTGTCTGTGAAAGTGCTGCTCAAGCCTCTCCAGCCTCATGCTATTGAAAATCTTGTTGAAGCCAAGATATACCACATCTACAGGTTATTCCTACCCACCAGCCCTGTGAACTTGTTAGTAATTGCCCTTGTGATCCTCTGAGAGTCACAGATTGATTGTAAAATAATTTGGCTGAGTATTTTCCAGGGCTTCAGACTTTGGTTGACCGCTCTATCATTCCACAGGTGGTCTTTCTCTTCCATTCTGAAGCCAGGCACTGTGCTTTGCCCTCAGTTAGTGAATCTCACATCCTAAAATTCATTCACATGTGGCTTACTGGGGGCACTCTCCCTGTGATTGCCAGGAACATCAGCAACATGCAATGAGTACATGGCCAGTTCCATAGGTAGATCTACACACACTTGCTGGATAGCTTTCAATGAGCCATGTATTCCCAAAAAGCTGTTTGCTGCTTTCCAACGCACAGCAGAAGTGGTGTAGTGGTGCCATAGGAAGTAAGGCTGCTGTGAGTAAGTCAAATCAAAATCTACTGTGTAATTCTGGGAGCTGAATTTGTCCCATGAGAGGTGGGTTTCTATACATGAATATGGGACCAATGCTTAAACTGACCAACACAACCACCTGCTTTTGCTACATTTTTGGAAAGTGTCACAGGGAGTTAGCTCCTCCAAAAATAATATGATGTATTAAATAATAATAGCAATAATAATAAGAACAACAACAACACTTAAAACATATATATAATATAAAGTGCAATATCCTTGCATTCACCTCTCTTCTGGTGGAATTCTCCCCTATTCCCTGGAGATTTTCTGTTGAGTTTTCTGAATTTGGGAATGATGCAATTCCCTTGATCTTAGTCTGGTCCCCCAGCCATCTAATCCTGTGCTACTTGCACCTACCCACCTGACTTAAATCCGTGTGCAATACCTTTTACAGATGCCTTCTTTAAAGATAAACATATGTTATAATAATAGTAAAATAACACATTACTCTTACAGGCCTTCACACTTGTTAACACTCATCTGGATCTATGCAGACTCATTTTTATGTCTATAATTTTGTTTCCATAAATTTTAAATCCATAGCTAGGCTGTGGGATTTAATCACGGGTAACTAATGGCTTTCTTTATGAATCTTTGAATCTTAAACTGTTGGTGCATTTAACTGTAGTGCAGAGTACAAAGAGCAGGAGCAAATTTCTTTCCTGGGGACCATATGTTAAAAGAATAAAGCCCTGACATAATGCCACAGCCTTGCAGAGTAGCACAGTCAACAAACCACTATTAGATCATGGGATAAATATCGACAAGTTCCAGAGTATTGTTTGAGCCTGTTGCTATAGTAATTTGAAATTTTGCTTTACCAACTACTTAAAAAAAGAGGGTGAAACAACGTGTTGGTATTTAATTCTTCCCAAATTTGCTGTGTTGGCAACACTCAAAGTAGAATCATCTGCTTTTAAAATAAAAGTGAAGTGTGGGCATTTCTACGCCAAGTTACTCTGCATAGGCTTCCACTTTGGCAAATTTTTCGTATTAATGGATAAAAACAGTGCTTTCCCTGCATTCGGCTGGTGCTTTAAGGTTCACAGCTCCAAACCAGATGCCACTGCCTACTTCTGGAGCCACATAACTATAATTTCATGTGAAGGATAGATGTTTTAATAGGCAGTCGCAGAAGGGCACGAGGTCATGTAACGAGCTTTCTTGAGTAGCAAACACCGAGGCTCTTCAGCACAGCTCAGGAAGTCATGTCTCATCCATAATGCATGGACAACCCCTGAGCTGACTTTCTGCAGTGTGAAAAGATGGAGTGGATTGGGGAACAAGCAGAGATGTAGGTCAGGAACCTGGGCAACCCTGAGGGGACCAGATTAATTGTAGGATACAACAACGGATCAAGAATTGACGCTTATCCAAGTTACTTCTTCATAGCTGTAGCAACTGTATGAGGCTCATGTACCTTAGCAGGACTTGAGAAAATGACCAGTAAGCATTTTTCCTTTTTTCTTATGCATTTCCTTCCATACCCTTAGTAAACCATGGTGCAATGTTCTGAGACCGCATCAGTCCCCTCCTGCATGTACAAAGGTCCTGTAAAGGACATATAATTTGAGAAAAAGTTTATTTTGCATTTTCTTTGAAGTAGATAGTATTATTTTTCCCTATTTTTTTTTTTTTTTTTTTACTGTTCCCTTTACAGTAAGTTAAAGGTGTCCTGCTAGGCAGTTTCTTGGGATTTTACAGCTACTTTTTCTTAGTATAAAGTTGTTGTTTAACTCTTAGCATTTTGTAAAAATAAGGCTCTGGAGGGGAAAGGAAAGTGCTTTTCAGTCTGTGGTACACACATTTTGCTGGTCTGTAAGACGGGTGGTCTGTGGATGGATAAAAGAAGTAAGAAAATCAAAACAAGCCCATACACATCCGAGAAACAAACAAACTGGAGGGGGAGGGGGGGAACAGACTTAAAAATTAACATCTGAAGTTTAGCATCAATTGCATTTGGCTGCAGAGGAAAAGCAAATTGGCAAGCACTACACAAGCTGGCTCTTGAATTCTTTTCAAGACGATGCATAGCTTTTGGAATAAGGAATGTTAAAAAGCACCATTGGGCAGTATTACCCACACTGTTGCATAAGAGTTATGGAGACTGCAACATCACCATATGAAATTTGGTAAGTGCCTTTGTCTAAGTGTCTGGGGATGGTGCAATTACTGTTGAGTCTTTGATTTGGCACCATGCCGCAAATTATTTAGTAGATGGCTCTCTGCTCTGAAGTTACTGTTTAAAGGCCTTTGATGATGGCAAAGACTGATAGAATTGAGCTTCACTGGCTTGTGCAAGCCAGGTTTCATCACTCTGGTGAGTCTTGGTACCTGGCTGGGCACACCCACTGTCCCCGTGACTCTCTGCAGGAGCAGTCCTGGAAGGGTTAAAACTTTCCATTGCCAGTGACTGACTCACATCCCTGGGTCCAGCCTTCCTCCAAGAAGCAGGCTTTCCCCCTTCCCATTGCTCAGAAACCAGGGGACTGGCGCCCTGCCCACAGCTTGTTTGTCAGAAACTGGGATCCTTTCTGTTCTGAGTGCATGGACGAAAAGAACCGAGCGTGCCTGACGTGGCCTGACAACGTCCTGCCAGGTTCCGGGGCTGAAAACCTTTCTCATGGCTCTGATGTCTTGCTGCTGGTGTGGTGACAGTTCTCAAGATCCACAGGATAATGTGCGGGTTTTTTTGGGGGTTGCTTTTTTTTGTTTCTTTTTTTCTTTTTTTTTCCATCTTGCAACCCTGGCAGGTACAAATCTTCTCCTCATGGATCATTAAGCAACCTTTTTCACAAGGAAGCGTTTTGTCCCCTCCTCTGCACTGATCTTGACATTCGTCATCCAGAAATGAAGACACCCTGGTGGATGGAGTGAAAGGAAAGGGGAACAAACACTCTGCTCTTGCGCTGGGGACTGCTCAGGAGATGGGGCCAACAAATGTTTTTCCTTACTCATTAAGATCTCATATTTTCAGGGTTCCCCACATACTTCTCATCTGGATCCTGGCACACAGAGTTTATAAATATTCAAAAGGTGACAATCTAGTTATTTTTGCTTGAATAGGTTGTCTGAGCAGTAGTGAACTGTATCTGCTACTCCAGCCTAGAAAATTATGTAGTTTGTGTCTCCTCAACTCATTTTTCCATGGGAAGCAATGGCAGAAAATTTCATTGAGCGTCATCTACGATGTTCTGCCCCAGGCAATGTTGAACACCTCCTGTGCAAAAAATGTCTGGGGAGTTTTTTCATAGTTACACTCTTTAGTGTGCAAATTTGTCTACTTCCCTGATGATACAGCCCCTTTGAAGTTTCCATGGCTGCACAGGAGCTACTTCTGAACCCTTCTCAGAAATGCCCAAGGTGCACAAGGTATAGCCATTTTTTAAGAACCACCTGTGATTTTTACAATAATGTGCATTTTCTGGACCAAACTTTCTGTTGGCATAAACCAAGAGAGCGTCAAGGATCCAATTAAACAAAACGAGTTGCGCGAGTGGAAGAACTTATACCACTGGACAAGACTGAAGATGAAGACCCCTAATTTTGGAGCCACAAGGCCCTTGTGCTTCCCTTGCAGCATGCCAAAATGGGCTGGCAAGGGAGGCTGTGGTACATGTTCCCATCTCTGCAAGCTTGAAACCTGGTCTCTTCCCATAAGGCCAACAGGAGTTTTCTCATATGCAGAAGTCCAGGAAATGTCATGGCTGCAAGTTTTTGGTGGGGGAAGAGGAAGAACATGGTCCACTAAAAATCGGCACTGTTGGGCTTGCTAAAGATCACAGATTGAACTCTGGGGCAGTACCTTTCTGTAGGTGCCACTGGCAGACAAGTGAGAATTAGTGGAAAATTAGGACCAGTTTATGAAGCAGTAGCTTGCAAATTAAGGAAAAATGACTTGGAAAAGCAGTATTTAATAAAGCTCTGCTATTATGACTGAGAAGAAAATACGCTGCAAGAAAATTGATGATCTTTAGGTCGATGATCTTTAAGGTCCCTTCCAACTCTAACCAAAATATGAAAGAAATGGCTAAGAGGACAGTCCACCAAAGTCCCACAGAAAAAATAGTTGGACACCCGTAGCTCACTAGCACACCCAAAGAAGCCTGGAAGTCTTGTAGGAGTCTCATTTTTCTTCAGATACGGCTTTTTTTTTTTTTTTTTTTTTTTTTTTTTTGTCATTACTTTGCAATGCAAAGATTTTCTCTGAAGTGCTTCTGTGGGGAACTGTAACTTCATATATGCTATCTGTGAGTTTAGGGAGGGAATGCAAGCAGGCAGATGCAGACATCCTCTAAAGAAAGGGCTCTTGAAAAGTGAAGAATGACCCTGTAAAACTGAGACACTGTCCAATAACTAGAAGCAGTTGGCAGGTTTAAGCATTGGACAGGACTAGAGGCGGGTATGCATATATAAACATGAGCACAGATATGAAACCAGATAACATTTATTTTACTTAATCCTTGGTAGAGGCACATTCCTGAAAGTAACTAGAGCACTGCATCTCATGTGGATTTCAGGAAAGCTGTTTCGGCAGCTGAGACATTGCTGAAAGAGCACACAGCCTTGGCCATGAGAAGTTGCCATGCTTCTGGAGCAGGCTTGGGCAAAGCTGAGCGTTGCACATGAAGCGTCGACATGGGGGCAGGCATGGTGGGGACAGCGGCCACTGCCATGGTTGCCTCAAGGCACAGCCAGTGCAGCCAAGCCCCTGGAGGAGGGCAGAGCTTCCCTGTGAACCAAGGGATGGGAGCAGGGACTCTTTCCTCAGGACTCAGAAAGCAGCATCGTCATCTTCCAGGCAAAACGCAGGTTAGAGATAATAACTCTTGTTCAGTTGTACTAGATGACCAGTCAACGCGAGACAAAAAGAGAGGCTACAACCTGTGGGGTTGAGATAGGGTTTTAGCAAGGGGAAAGTGATAACATATTTGTTCATTCAGAACAAAGCAGGGGGCAAACGGGTAGGCTGGCAGCCTATGTGGAACAAGCATAATTCAACTAGACAGAAGGAAGATCAAAGAATGCCTTAAATACATTGTCTTTGTTTAGTACGTAACTTTTTTTCACTCTAGTACAGTAAAGCATTTTCCTTTTCAGTGTTGTCAGAGTTCTTCCAGAAGCCACCTTTCAGGATGACCCTCTAAGAAGTCAGAGGGAACGTTTAGTAAGAAATATTCTCGACGTTGGTAACTAGATGCTATGGTCCTTTATTAATTGTCCAGTAGAGTTCACTCCAGCACTTAAGTATTGTCTAGCTGCATAGTTTCCATAAGTCCTGTAGTGTATGGGTATAGTGTGTGTGTGTGTCACATTTCATGGTGAGCATGTGAAGGCTCCCTGGATTGCAGTGGGGCTACTTGAAGGACAGCCGTGGCAGGGGCTGCTGAAATATATTTTTTCTGCTTGTTGCAGTTCAAGGGAGTGTTCGGTTTGTTTTGCTTCTGAGTATGAGATTGTTGAGGGTGGGGGCTATTTAAAAGTAAGAAAGATAGATGCTGGGGGAAATTTCTTTTAAAACATATGGTCTCCTAACTCTGGTTGTGGTTGCTTGCTGATTTTCCATATGGATCCTATTAGAGCTTAGTATATGAAAACCAAGGAATAGAGTCAGTCAGTTGGTTTGGTTTTTTGCATGGAAGTCAGCTTCTGGTAGCTCATTTACTGTAAGGTAAGAGTAGTTTCTTTAATAAGCGAAACTCAGTCTTACACTAATGAAGTTAGTGCCATCCTTTCTCTCCTCCAAGTTGGCCCAAACAATCTCCAAGCTGTCACAGAGTGTCTGCTCTAAGGTACAGCAGTATAATAGGTTTTGAACAGTTGTAAGTTTGGCGGAGATATGTGTTGACTGCAGGCATGCTTGTGCATGGAAGATTTAGTGTGTCACTTCTCTAATGACAGTGTCTGTGAAGCTGGTAGAGGTGTAAGAATATTTCAAAGACAGCTTGATGGCATTGCTGATTACTAAATTTGCAATGGGAATTGAAAACAAAGTACAGACTTCCAATCCAGATGGTGAACATGTGATTTCTCAATGTTGGTTAAAGCACAGGATTGGTGACATAATTATTTAAAAAGAAAAATCTTCTGTGAAGTTAGTAATAAAGAAGTTGGTGTATTTTGGGGTAAACTAGGTGCCTATGGCCTTGTTTTATTGACAAGAAAATATTGGCGGAAACAGGGATGAAGTGTGTGAGTTTGATGGTATGCTTGGGTTGGGAATCTGTGACAACATTATATTTTGTAAGTTTTTAGGAGAGGCCACCATTGTTTCACTGGGGCTGTTGTTGTGCAGGCAGTGCTTGGCTGTGGTAGCATGAATGGTGCTAATTTGGGGTGCTTCATGTAACCCAGCCCACAGAAAAAATCCTCAGCTTTCTGTGTGAGGAAGGGCAGAGGATGTTTTCTCTGCCTTGTGATAATACTTTGGGACAGTTGGAAACGGATCTGCCAAAGTTATTGGTGGTGGGGTGGGGGTTGTGTGGTGCTGGCTCAGGAGAGCAAAAGCACTGAATTCAGAATTGTTGTCTCGGGGCAATCTTTGTGTGCCACAGGTCTTCCCAAGTCTCACGGAACTGGGCAGCTGACCAGCCTCCAGCAGCAGCCAGGCCCCAGCTGCTGGCACTACGTGTGCACGCATGCAAAGAGCTGCCTGTTTTGCCTGCTGCCTGACTCCCAGCATCTCCTCCTCTTTTTTTTTGCTTAAATCCTCCCAGGGAGGAAGAAGTTGCTGTGGGGCTGAGCAGTTGCACTGACAGGGAGCAGCGAGGGGGATATCCTGGGATTTTTTAGTTGTGTTACTCTGACTCAGGAAGCTGTTTCAGTATTCCAGGCAGCCAGCCTGAACAGAAGTCTTCACCCTGTGCTATAGACCAGTGTGTTCACAAAGGTCTCTTTGTTAAACCCATGTCTGTGGCATTGTTCCTCTCGAAAGAAACTTCCTTGCCAAAGCCCAGGCGTACTTGGCTCTGAAAGTGCCATGCTGGTAGCTCAGGGGGAGAATTCCTGCTTGTTCCTCACGTCCTGCTTCCTGCATCCTTCTGACTCACAACTTTGCTCTCACTCCTGCTATGATGGGCAGGAGAATGTGGGCAAGATGTGGCTGTGCATCCTCCTTGCAACCCGTGTCTTTCACCAGCTTCACATTATCAGGTGGGCAAAAGTCCTGCAGTTTGAAAAGGTTTGCCTAGTGTCAGACCTGGCATCTGGCCTCTGAGCAGCTGATGGTGAATGGGCTTTCAGAAACAGGACTGGCTGCTCAGCCTGTGGAGAACTGAAGAGCTAAGCTCTTTATCGTGCAGGAAGGTTTTTAACATGTGCTGAATTCAGTAGGAGGCTCCTTCCTCACTGCAGCCATAGAAGCAACTCAGAGAATAGCAACACACGCTTAAGAGTTTGACCTTCCAGAATATGAAGCAAAAGAAGAGCAGTTACTGACTCAGCGAAGGAAGCACTGGGGCTATCTGGAGTTGTCATGCTCCTTGGTGTGTGAACAAAATCACTTTGCTGGGGACCTGGGAGAATTTGACATCTTTTTTGTCTGATGTACCCATGTCTGGTCCCTGGGGCAGGGGATACACTGCAGTCCCAGTGTAGCCAAAAGCTGTACTTTGAGTTCCTCTTGCTGGAGGCTTTGCCTGAATTGCTATGCAATATTGTGCATGTTCTCTTTTTTTCTAGTCAACTTGCCCTCTAGTCCTGCAGTATTGTATTCACTACTGTATATCCACTACCACACTTTTCACTACCTTAGAGGAAAATAAGGAGAGTTTTCCACCCAGTATTTCTATTCAAGTTGACTTGCGCTTCAAAACAGGAGGCTTAATAAGAAAGTAACAGAGGTAGGGAACCGTAAAGATGCGCTCCTCTCCTCCTCTCTGGCCCTGCATCTCAGTCCTGAAAGGTCCCTCTAAGGTATCCATTTGCTCCTGGCAAACAGCAGTCAAACACCTGTGAGCCAGATGTAAACAGCTGCATGGTAGGTGTCATTTGTGATCCAGCCTTAATACAAACCATGCTTAGGAATGGTTACAAATGACTCCATAAAAAAGACAAAAGGCATAGCACAGGTAAGTAGCACCTCTTTTCTTATTTCATCTTTCCTTTTATCTTATTTGCTTTCATATCTATGATATGGAGGACACTTCTCTGTGGTGAGATGAATAGCAGTTGAATTTCATTAATCTACCCTCAGTGCATTAAATTGCTTAAGTAAATGCTTAAGTCATGTGCTCAGTCTAAACATTTGTTTAACTGCTTACCTGATTAGGGATACTTTAGTGGTACTACTTACCTTCTCTAACACTGGTGGCTAGCCTGGCAGCCTGGCTAGTTCTCTATTTGATATTTATCTTGGTGCATGTAAAATTACCTAATCCAGGAGTTTCTGATAGCAAATACCTTTAAATACTGCAATCCCCAGGCAGCAGAGTCTTTGCAAGGGCACTGCTTTAGAGCAAAGTACCTTCTGAAGACCCCTCAGGGTAAGGGTAATGTGCCTTTTACCCTTGAGACATAAGTGGTACAGGCTACAGTCGGCTTTGTTCACCCCTCCAGGGCTGGTTTTTCACTACTTGCTTCCCATTGCATTTTCCATTTTTGAATGCTTTGTATTATATATGTATCATATATAACTTTTAAAATTCTTTATTTTTATTTTAAACTCATAATTTCTTGACTTGTCCAAAGGCTGCTCTTAGCAACTGTAGGGAATGCACTGAGTGTTTTTCAATAATCCGTGTGGCTTTGACGACAACTTCAACAAATGTATTGAATTTCAATCTGGATCATAATGTTTTATAATCTCACATTTTATAATCTCACATTCCAGGCAGTTACAGCTTGATTCTCCTGTCATTGTGAGCTATTCATATTTTTAGCAGGCTGCTGAATAGTTCATGTTGTGTCAGATCTTGCTGGTTTCTCTGTAATAGTTGTATTATAAGCCTCCAAGGAAACATATTCTGTAAAACAGGTTTGGCTCAGACTGGATGTTAAATCAAGGTTATAAAAAAGCTTGCACTTTCCTTTCCCTTCCCTTCCCTTCCCTTCCCTTCCCTTCCCTTCCCTTCCCTTCCCTTCCCTCTGGCATGTGTCTATTTTCACTTGCCATACAGGGTTAGAATCCTCAAGAAAAAGAAAGCCTTGAGGTTGCTCTTGCCTACCGTCAAGCGAAGCTGCTGAAATGAACTTGCAGCCACAAGAAGCAGGATCAAAAGGTAAATGAAAAATAAATGCAATGTCAATACGCTGCTTTTGCAGGCCGATCTCAGGTACATTTCAGAAACCTTTAGAAAGTGGAGTACCTTTAAGTAGACTTTTAGTGTTTTTCTAATCACACCTCAATAAAGCACTACGGCCTGGACACTTACAGTCGATTGCTTCATGTTTGCTTTATAAAGCAAACAGCAGCCATTAACTGGTATCCTTAATTGTATCCTTACTAAAATTTTAAGGAGCAAGTAAAATACAAATTTAGAGATAACAAGCACATGTCTGTCAGGTGGGTTTGCACATGCATCCAGACCTATAGCAACCACTCAGTATAGAAGAGAAGCAGGGCTGGAGGTTATGTCAATGCTCCCTTAAATCAGATGAGTTAGTAGTGGTGGTCTCTACAGGCGCATGTTCCCTGCCATCTCTGCGATGCTGTTTCCATGGTATCACTTTGGCGACAAGTCCTGAAGAGGTGGGGAGGGACCGGAGTCGAGCGTCTGCTGGTACTATCGCACATAAACATGATTTACTTAATCTTCAAATGTCAAAAGAAAATGCGGAGATGTGGGGCTTGGCTGCCAATACCAGTTGTAAGTTGGACACTTGGAAGTTAGAGATTCAGTAAACACAAGCCTTTTTTTTGCCTTGTTTGCTCTTACTATCTCCCTGCCCTTTTCCCACCAACTACTTCACTCTCTGACCTGACAATAAGTTGAATCATTTTCGTTCCTGTTCCAGGAAGTTCTACCAACAAATTTAAAACTTTAATAGAAAGCAAGAAATGGGGCAAAGGAAATACACCAGCTTGAAATTTTTTTCTTGAGATCAAATTTACAGAAAAGTATTTGGATAACTTAATTCATAAGGGCATAAAAGAAAATGGAAGATGACATTTAAAAGTGTTTAGTGCCTGGGCAAATTCTTAACATGAAAAAAATCACTTTGGCTTTCTCTGAAATTCTTGCATTAGAGCTGGGGTTCACTATTGAGAGGAGGAAAAACAAATGAGAAAAAAATCACTTTGGCTTTCTTTAAAATTCTTGCATTAAGGCTGGGGTTCACTATTGAGAGGAGGAAAAACAAACGATAAAAGAGCAACAGGTAGATTGGCTTTCGTCACCAAAAAAGGGACCGAAACATAGTCTCCATCTGGAAAGCAAACAAGGAAAAGAGTAGACTTTGCAGGGTTGAGTACCCCTTCTAACAGTTACTGGCACTATACTTGAATCTAAATGAGGACTGTACATTGCACTGATCTGTGTGTACAGGCTCTGCAATCAAATCACCAAGGAGGAAAAAGAAAAAGTTATACTGTCTCCAGCTTTCATCTAAAGGCCTTAGTTCATTTCGGGAAAACAAGCAGGATTTTGGTTTACTTTTGGGGTCCACCAGCAGTCAGATGGCAACTCTGGAGCATCAAAGGGACTTGGACATGATGATATGTGTTAGTGAACACTAAAGCTTGTCTCTCCAGGTGATGCTCCTTCCTGTTCCTGTGCGTCTGGTGGCAGTGCTGGAGTACTGCTCCTGATGGAGCTTTACCAGCTGAAGATCTGCAAATGAATTAGCCTTTGACTGGTGAGTTTAGTTCTTATTTTTAGATTCCTGGTCCTTTGTACACATCAGATTTACCAGACAGGCTTACCAGATATTCTGAATCTTTATATTTTTGATTTAGTAGCATTATGTTGGCTTATTGACTTCAGCAAATCTTTTCATTTAAGGTCACCGCACAGCTCCTGGGAGGAGTTGTTTATTCAGAAGAGAAACTCTCTTGTTAGCTCTCAGTCATAAATTTGATATATTTGTGTCTGTCATAAAACAGTTTCGATTATTTTTACTTCTTTTCTGTGATGCTCCTATGTCAGACAAGATGGTAATGTACATAAATTAAATTTTACATAGTCTTCCAAGCTTTATAGCAGGTGGTATTTTGTCTTGCTATACCATAGATGGAGTACTCTGGGATCAAAGCATGTCTTCCTGCACGGGAGGATGCCAACAAACTCCTTCATGACAGTTGATAAATTATTTCAGCATTTGAGCAAGGTGGCTGCCTTTACCTGGAAAATCAGAACTGGCAACGGTAATTAAAGAAACTGCTTATATAGAGACATCAAAGTGTTATGAGCAGTCTGAGACTGCTGTGCTGAACAAAGATGTTCTTCAGTTAGTTACATACTGGATAGATAGGGTTGGCCCCTTGAGCTCTGTAGATTAGGCCATTGAAATAAACAGATTTGGTTTACAACTAGAAAGAATCTGAATTGTAATTTTATTATTATAAAACTACAGAAGAGATCATTTCTGTTTTCAAACAGCATCATTTTCTCCAGTAAAGTGCAGCATAAATGCAAACGAAATGTTCTGTGAAAATGTAATGATCTCAGAAGAAAATCACAGCCTAAATCCCCAGACAAACAAAAATCAACAAACCATGATATTGCTTTTCTGTATCAGAAGGCTTGTTTTAAAATTTTTTGAGAAGCCCTATTCTAAAGAAGCAAAATTATTTTATTTGGACTTCGTATTTTGATTCCCTCAATTTAGTAAACTATTGCGCCATGCTGTGCAAGGCTATAACATATCTTACCAAATCAATCATAAAACCCTATGCATGACTGCACTGCTCCGGGAGGAAGTCCACCCAGCCAGCACCCCATCTCCAACAGTGGCAAGCAGCAGATGCTGGTGGTGAAAAGCATCTAAGCTTGTGGTGCACATTGTTCCCGGGAGCAACCTCACGGTGTGTAGCCCTCCATAACCAGGCTGGTGTCTGTGCTGCCCTGCCATGGTGACGAAGCACTCCTGCCCAAAGGCTCTGGCACCACAGCACTTTCTGGATGGATTGTCACCACGACTTTTCACTCCTGTGGGAGATCTGGAAGCTGCCATTCACCCCTGGTTTCAAGAGGAGAGAGATTTGTATGTGTTCAATGATTATTTCTCCTTCTGTGTTATCTAACCATGCTGTAAGTATCTTTAGAAGACACCGAAACAAAAATTCTGGTCTTGTGGAACATTACAGCTCCTGGTCCTCCAGATAGTTGAATGGACTTGACTGACTTCCCCTACACACATGAGTTTGCATGACCATTAGCAGATAAATATGGGAATGGGCAGCTCAGACATGCACAGTGAGTGCAGAGGTTGCAACAGAGGCTGAGGTGCGGGAATTGAGTGCACAGTCCACATTGCTTTCTTTGCACCATCAGTCTGCACTGTGACTGCTGCCTCTGTATGATACTGTGTTGGACACAGTTCAGCATCACTAAAAAGATCAGTCTCGCTGGCTGTGTCTTTCTATTTTGATACTTGATTTTGAAGTTCTTGTGTTTTGAGTCAGAGCAACAGAAAAATAACAAAATGGCAATAATTCCTAGAGACTGACCATCCCTTTTCTGTGTTGAATAGCAGTACAGTAAACTGCAAATGCCATACCCCTACTCCTGAGATTTTTTCAGAAAGCCTAGACCACATCCATGATTCCAAACAAGGTTCATGTTTCTTTCTTAGCAGGTTAAACAATAAACGTAGCAAGGAGGAGCCAACAGCAGAGAAGCTAATGTCATGTAGGCAGTGTACTAATTAGTGGTGCTTGCTGAGCCTTTGAAGAGCCTTTCACTGTTGAGCGAAGACTCTGGCTTTGCCTGAGATGTCTGCACCGATGCTGTTAGGAAGCAGCAAACCCATTGGCTGTCCCAAGCTCTGGACCTCAGCCTCAGCACACTGCAATGGGACTAACTGCATAGGGGCTTACAAGGATGTCCAGTTGTGTGACAACTGGGATGGCCCAGAAGAGATCGAAGGAGTGGGCTAACACTTAGGCAACACGGATGAGCAGGAAGCAACACCTGAACTTGCTGCATTAGCCTTTTTCTAGTTAACAACATGTCCAGACCCATATTGCCCTTCCTGTGTCCTTGAACCTTCAAAGCCTTCTTTCAGGAATTTAATTTTTTCCTTTAATGCTTGTTAGATGGTGAAAAAACCTGGTCCCTTCATCCTGCCCAACAGCTTGAGCTGCTGTCTGTGAGGCTGGGTAGCGCCTTTGACAGTCCCCACTCGACAGGTTGACATGCAGTTCTGCTTTCTCCTTTGCTCTCAAAGACATTAACAGGCGCATTGCGCATGATACACAAAATGCTGATCTCAAGGCATGGGATTCACTCACCCTTTGCCTGGAGGTGTCGGTGATAAATGTGATTTTATGCTTATTCTCACAGTGGTGCATGGTCAAAGATTCTTTAGATGTTTCTTCCTCTTTCACAAAGTCTTCATTAAAACTTAACACTCTGTGAGTACCACCTAGAGCTGCCCATGAACTTTGTTGGCTTGCTGGTGCTACAGATAGGTTCTCCATGCAGGTCACCATCCCAGGGATCCTTTTCATCCTTTCCTTGTCTGGTGGGACAGATGTATCAGTAATGATTTCAGCCAAAGGGCTGCATCCTCACTGTTATATTTCCCCAATCAGGCATGTGATTTCTGTTGCGTGGAATTGGCTATCTATGTTGGTTTTGCTGAAGCCCTGCTGGGATGCTAAGCCATTTCCTGAGCTCAGATCTGTAGATTTTCTTCCCTTCAGACAAGAAGGTTTTGTATGGAGACCAGGAAGATTTATGCAATCAAAAGGCGGCTCTTCTCGAGAAGCTTCTTTTTCTAAGAAGCCTCTCAAGCCCTTCAGTGATCAGAACCTCCAGTTCTGGTCACTGCCCTGATGGCAGTGAGGCAAGGACATCTTGGAAATGAGGATGCTGAATGCAGACACTCATTGAATTCCAGCTTCTGCCCAAGAGCACTGCCTGGTCTGTCAGGTGTAGTATGCTGTATCAACCACTGCCTGAAAGCCTCTGGGAGGAAAGGAAAATGTGCTCTATTCATGTACTGACTTCATTTCCCTTGTTTAGTAAGTGACATTTCCCCCTGTGGATGGACAAAGAGTTCCCTCAGGTCTGAGTTGCTCCCTGGACTGCTGATTTCCAGGGCATTGAGCTTGCAGCCTTCACCTTGGGCTGGGGGTGAGAGTCCCCAGCCACCCCCCTGCAGCAGGGATGGGAGACTGAGGTGCTTTCATGCCCAGTTCTGCAGTTTGCAGAGATCGACTTTTCTCCCTGGAGTCTCTCAGCTTTTTCTACTATTGTTTTGACTTCAGTGCATTCACCCTGGGGGTGAGATCAAGGATGTGACATTTTAAAAATCCCTGACACTATTATGAACTCTATTTCATTTGCACATGCCTTTGTCTCCTTCAGTGGGGAATAGCACTTCTGAGCCCCTTCTTTTCTTACTTTATGCTGCCTGTAGCTTTTCTTCCAGTGCTCATAACCCTGTCAGACAACTTATCAGCTTGCACAGCTCTGTCTATCTGAAAATTGATTATTGCCATTTGCCTACAGGATATTTGTCCTTTATCTTGTACCACAGCATTTCTCATGGCTCCTGCGAATAAGTGCCTTCCCTCTAACGATGCTGTCACCATCTTCTTTGCCCATGCTGTGTGCCACAGGTTCATCTTGATTCTTTCTCAGACAATGTAATTTGTTGTGATTCTTGCATCTTTTCCCAAATGCTGGGAGTAGCTGTTGCTTGCCAAGGCATCAAATGTGGTGTTTCAGTGTCTCCCAGTGCAGCAGACTCGGTTTGCCCTTCCGTTTCAGAGATCTTTCCAGAATCTGTCCTTTCATTGGCCTCAGTCTGTTCTGGTTGACTTCCTTTGCTTGGCAAATCCTAATTCCTTTCTTCAGAGTTAATTCTGTTTCCTGCAGTTGCCTCCAGGCTCTGCCTCAGGCAGCAATTGCAAAGGAGGCTTTTGCCAGGGTCTGTTCCTGAAGGTCCTGAAGCTGTAGCTTTGGGTCTGCCACGTGAGGGCAAACTTTCCTTTTTTGTATCCTGTATTTGAAAAACTCATATACTCATATTTATCATTTTAGCTTTTAGATGAAGTACAGGACTCACATGTCTTTAATAGTTTCTTTGCCTGGCAGAATTGAAGATTATTTGGAAACACCAAGGAAAGGCTCTTTCTCCTGTCTTTTGCTGGCAATGTCTCTTACTCTTACTGTGCACACTCTCAGTACACCACAGTTTATACCCTCTTCTTGTGTCTTCTCTAGCTCCACTGTGTTTCAGCTCTGTCAGGTCTTTTGCCACCTCTGGTCTTCAACAAGGAATGTTTTCTTAGTTTGTTTTGTTCTCAAGGCTGTGCACTGCTGGCTGTGTTATCCAAAAATTTCCCTCTGTGGTCTTGCTCGTCACATTGCAATCTGGGACCAAGGAGGACAGTGAAACCCTTGGCTTCCCATAACTGGTCATTCCTCTGTTCCCTGAGCATGCCCTTGCAGTCAGCAAGGCCCCAGAAGCTTGACCAGCCTTGTCTGTTATGGTGTCTTTTATGGGGTCTGTGATCACACACTGCATCAGGCCTGCAGAACACCTCTTCTTGTAAAGAGGAATCCAAATAAGTCCTTTCTATAGGTAGTAGTCAGGCAGTAGTTTAAAAAAGTGCTAAAATGCATAACCATATGAGTCTTTACTCTCTTTCTTTACTTGAAGTCTGCCTACAGTTCAAGGCATATTCTATCTCAGAAAGGTGTTCTTGCTTTTATTTAAAAAAAAAAATCATGAAAAAGAACATAAGATGCCAAAACTTCATTCACACCAAAATCCATTAAAAGATCTATTTAATTCCTTATTCTAGCCCTACAGTATCATGGAATAATTGAGTTCATATGTTCATTTGGACTGAATAAACTGCAGTACTCTAAGGAAGTTCAGTGAACTTCACCTCTGCTGTGGAGACCAGAAGACAGAGCATCCAGCTGTCAAGGACCAGGCAGTGATGCCACCAAATTTGCACCTAGGTCAAGGTCACAGGCCACACCAAAACCTACAGAGTATTGCTGGCTCTCATTAGGTGAGGATCTGGCCCCTGAGCTGTCTCCTTCTACTCTCTGAATTGCAGAAAACTGCCTTCTACAGTTTTGGCATCTGCCAGCACAGGCATACATCGTGTTGGAGCCTTGTGGCTCAGCTCCCACCAACTGCTGGGGCTCCAGGAGTTCATCTGAGTTCAAAAGGACTCTGTGTGTGTGTATACAACTGGAGACTAGCATGGATTTCAGTGCAATTGGAAAGCTGCTCACAGAGAGTGCCAAAGAAGGACTTGATTTTGACCCTGTTTAGTAGGTGGGAGTTTTGACTGGGGACACTTGTGTAGTTGTGATTTCAGTGAATTGGCCAAAATGACCATATATCTGAAGAGCTACCTACAAAAAGGTACTAAAATGCACAGGTTCTGCAGCTGAGGGCTCAGTCTGAGCATCCGACCATTCCACCGTAATGACTTTTGTCCTAATAATAACTTAAATGGTTTCCTAAACATTAACTTGAACTTGCTCAAGGGAATGGCCTTTCTTTGCTTATAATAATTTCACATGAAGTACAGCATGCACATTGGAGGGTAACTGGAGTTAATGTCAATTATGAATCACCAATTTCCTGCTCTAAATAGCATTTCTTCTCAGCAACTTCATACACGGCAAGCTGCCCTGCAGTCTTAACCCAAATGGGTTAGCTGAGACTGACTTGCATTTAATGTTTCCTTTTTAAACATGAAGTTTTGCATAAGGAGTGGCCACAAAAACCTGGGTTGTAGAAAAAATTAATTTGGTTTAATGTTTCATAGTAAATAGCGTAGAAAAATGTCTGCTCCACTTTGCTTGTTGTACTTGTACTGCAAGAAAATCACATCATGTGGGTATTGGCAGGAGACAGCTACAAAGTAAGGTTGTCATTATTAGTATCTGGTTATGTCTTGCCAGATCGTTTTTGCTACTCTAAGTGGATTTATGGGAAGGTTTTTGTCATTGTGGAAATGTTGTTCAGATCACAGTCTTAATCTGATATTATACTGAGGAAGGCAACAATGCCTTTCTCAATTAGGTGGAGATACTCCTGTCACCTTAGTTAGTGCTTTCTCTCTCTTCTGCAGACTGTCCTAGAAATGAAGTTACAGCTTGACCCCCAGCAATAAAAAAGCTACAAGGAAGCCCTCAGGATCTGACCCTTGCTGAGGGAAGCTACTTTAAGCCACATTTAGAAACATTAATCCCCAGTTTGTTCTCAGGCAAAAAGGCCAGTTGTGCCACTGGACGGTGTTTGGGACTTTCTGACGAACTTACCTATTGAGGAGCAAGGCGGGCAGGAAACAGCAGAAATGTTATTATTTCTAGTTTGGGATGGTGGAGTAGAAAGATCTCTTTTGACATCCAAGAAGCACCATATTTCACCCACATGGGGAGACAGAGATGCAAATGTTGGAAGAGTATGGGAGAAATTGCCAGAGATAGCACATGTAAGCTGTATCCCAACATCCGGAGCTCCACATTGGAAACCTGCGGGGCATGGTTATAACTCCTTCCTACAAGAGGCTGGGGTTAATACAGCCTGCTTTTAGATGTGGTTTGGGAATCCTGTAGGACAGATCAAAACTGTTCTTTGATACTCAGATAAGCACTTGACAAACTACAAGTCTTCACAAAGGGACTCCTTCTGCCTCTATTGCATGGAAGAAATACACTGCAAATTGCACATTGCACATCAAGTGTCATTATAGCACACTGTTTGACACAAAACTTTCCCTGCAGCCTTGGCAAAAAAACCCGAGACATTTAGCGTTGACCTATGTACAACAGATATCTGGTATGTTATGTATCTACAGCATATGCTTCTAAGATAATTTGAAACAAACTTAAAGGTGGAATTCATCTGCCCTAAGCAAGGCATTCAACAGCTGGATGACTAAATCTCAACTAGTCACTTTTGGCTCCCTTTGTTACTAATAGAGATAAATAGCTACTGTCAAAAGGCAATTCCACCTGGTCCTATCATCAGCAAGCGAACAGCCCTTTGAGCAGTACCTACTTGTGGTTTTCACTGACAGTAAGAGGACCCAAGCTGGGACTGAGATATCTGACTTCAGGAAGAGTGGATATATCTCACAAGTGTCTGCAGAACTGTTGATCCACACTGTTGAGATTCAGGGAAACAACACAGCTTTCATCTTTCTCCATTAGGTATTAAGTGGCAAAAGAGACCAGAGAGATCATAGAATGGTTTGGGTTGGAAGAGACCTTAAAGATCGTTGAGTTCCACTCCCCTCCATGCCACTATGGTGGCCATAGTCTCATCTAGGAGAAAGACTCTGCCTTCCAGCAGTTCGAAGGTAGAAAAAAAGACATCTTTACCCTCTAATTTATTATATTCTCATAGAATTGAGTTGCCTTTTTGTCTGTCTGCCCTTTTGTTAGGCTCTCCAACTGACATTTCAACCAGTTGTCCAATTTCAACCAATTTTGATGACAAAGCAAAGATGTCCAAGAAAATGAAGTTTCTAGACAAGTTCTTGGATATGTAAGGAGCTGTGGTGTTTAGGCAGGAGTGTTGCATCTTATTGCTCTCCTGCAGAAAGAAACTGAAGCACTTACCATTTGACAATCTGAGGACGTAAGGAGCCACAGAGTGTTGGGTGGTGAGAAAGTGATTGCTAGCCATGGGAGGACATGGTGCCCCTTACTTAGCCAGCAGTTTTGTAGGGGCTTTAAAAGCGGTTGAAAATTTTGTATGAGGGAGCTAGGGCAAGGTGGGGCACTATGCATCATCAGGAGATGCAGGGGTCAGGGAGTTGAAGGTAGAGGTAAAACCTGATTAGGTAACTATGAGGGACACAAGCTTAAAAATGTGTAGGATGTCAGACTTCTTCACTTGTCCTATACAACTTCTTCATGACAGCTCTGTGATGTGCACAGGGTTACCCATATTTGACAAATGGCAGGCAGTGACCTGACCCAGGTGGCCAACGGCATCCTGGCTTGTATCAGGAACAGCGTGGCCAGCAGAAGGTGGGAAGTGATTGTGCCTCTGTACTTGGCACTGATGAGGCCTCATCTCCAGTACTGTGTTCAGGTCTGGACCCCTCACTACAAGAAGGACATTGAAAGGCTGGAGGATGTCCAGAGGAGAGCCACCAAGCTGGTGAGAGGTCTAGTGAATAAGTCATATAAGGAGAGGCTGATGGAACTGGCCATGTATAGTTTGGAGAAAAGAAGGCTGACGGGGGGAGACCTCATTGCCCTCTACAGCTACCTGAAAGGAGGTTGTAGAGAAGTGGGTGTTGGCCTCTTCTCCCAAGTGAATAACAACAGGACCAGAGGAGATGGTGTCAAGTTGCAGCAGGGGAGGTTTAGATTAGATATTAGAAAGAATTACTTTACTAAAAGAGTGTTGAGGCACTGGAACAGGCTGCCCAAGGTGTTTAAGTCACCATCTCTGGAGGTATTCAAGAAATGTGTAATGTGGCACTTCAGGGCATGCTTTAGTGGCCAAGACTGTAGGGGTTTTTGCGTGTGTGTGGTTGTACATGATGATCTCAGAGGTCCTTTCCAACCATGATGATTCTGCAATTCTGTGACTTTTGTTAGGAAGGCAGAGCAGTGACTTCATGCAGGTAAATCACTCATGTTGACTTTCCCCTGCCTGATTGCTGCCCACCTCTTTCCCACAGACCTGTTCAAGCCACTATTCATCCAATATCTTTCTTTGGTGTATTATTTTCCTTCTCAGGCTCTTGAGCTTGTCTTTTTTAAGCACTGATACTCCACCATCATTCACACTTTGTAGGCAGCATGCTGCAGGGGAGCCCTACCTGACCAGCTCCTGCTTCTTGCTGAAGGAGCCAGGGAGACACCAACTTCTGGTCCTGCCACAACCATGTTTTCAAGTTAAACTAAAGTCTGAGTATAGTCTACAGGCAATATGTCTTTCTGACTTCTGTGGTAGAATGAATAAGCAAATACTTCAGATCCATTTTTGACAGCCCTCTCCATTGCAGTTTAATTCCTTAGATGAAGGGAGCCTTGCTATAATAATGTGTAAGGCACTGAATTGCCATTTCCCTATACTGTGTCATAACAAACACACATTCACAGATACATTGAAATAAGAGTCTCATTTAGGCTATGTGTTTAGGTATTTAAATATCCTTGCAAAATGAATCTGAAGGAATGCACAACAGGGTGACAGAAAAGATGAGTGTCTAAACAGGCTTTTGTAACACCTAGTCCTACACTGTTCTATGTGGGTGTGTAATTCTATTTGTTGAGAATATAATTTACCTAATACTTATTTTGATTATTAAAATGATAGAAAATATCTCCTATAAGAATTTTAGATACCTCTTGTCTGCACAAAGTATATATTCATTATATAAGTGTTATGTTCCTCATTACTGTTAACTATCATTACAATACTTAAAGTTCCTCCTATGCTCCTAACTATAAAAAAACCATACTGATAGCCAAGCCCCAAATACAAACCACCCTTTATCAATTCAGTAATGGAACAAAGCATCATCCTTCCCTGCACTGCATTCTCATACATCCTACTCCTTCTAACTGCTTGCAGCCACAGTGCTTGTGTTTATGTCTGTGTGTGAGTATGTATCTGCACTTAAAAACTGTCCTTGCATGTGGACTCCAGTCATGGTCTTCACAGACACAACAAGCACAAACACCAAGTAGTGCCTGTTCTGGCAGTACATGTGATTATATGGAGGTCAGTTACCCACCGTCTCAGAATGCTTGGGGAAGAGTACAAAATCCTTTAAATGACAACAAGAGACTGATTTTGCTGCAGAATTCTGGATGTGTTTCACAATATGCGCATGATGGAGAGGTGAAGTCCTAATCCTTTGAGGAAGCAACACAGCATTTGATGATGCCAAAAGGGCAAATAATTCAGTCCCACTGAATTGCAGGTAATGGTAGTACGATGTTTTTCTGAGGACAAACATGAGTCTTGTAGGTCATACAGTGGTGGAATAAGGAAACTTGTGAATTAGGGTTGCAGGTCTGCAATGTATTTCATGGAGATGGAACCTGGGAGGTTGACAGAGGTCCACCATGCAGAGGTGGATCTCCATCTCTTCAAAATTACAGCTTGAGTCCTTAAGGGATTTATCTCACTTGGTTTTTATATATTTTTAAAAATAGATATTTAGTCCAACCAAGTGAGCAGAATACCAGAAACACTGTTATTGATGGTGGCCTGAAGCTGGTCTGAGCTGAAAGTCATTTGAGATGGAAACTCTCCATTTGCTGCTGGAAGAGCCTAAACTTAATTTTCAGTCATCTACTGTCAAGTGAGATAAACTTCCTCTGAAGGGAACTCAGATCAGAACTGATGGGAGTAGGATACCTGAGATCTTCTGGAAATTTTAGCTAACATCTGGGGTCATCTCAGATGTCTAATAATCTTTGAAAACTGAGCTCTGAGCTCCTGTGCTCTCCTCTTTTATTTGTTTCTTTAAAATGACTGGTTTTATGGGTGAGATTAAGTGACGGTGGTTGAGAGCGCCTGAAGTTTTATGAACGGCTACGAAAAAGTTATGAGCCACAGTGTTCTTGAAGTGAGGGAGGCTTCGTTTGATGCTTCTACTTTTGTGCTTATGACCATATGTAACTTCATTCAGAAGACCACAAATGAGAGTGTCTGTTTATAAGTCACCAGCCTATGAGTTCAGTCAACTGCTGATTAACTCACACTTACTGCCAACATAATCTTGAAACTGAAGATCAAAAATTGAAAGCCACTTTCAATTTTTGAAAAATTGTTCATCCAATATCTGCAGTTTTTTCTGTATTAGAAATTTGTAGTGCTGGTAACAAACAGCTGAGCACTACTCAAAAATATCATTGTTTGAGGTAATATTAATAATTGTTGAGTACTTAAAGTATGCATAGCATACATTGAATAATAGATACAGATATTGTCACCTATAAATGAAGCAAAGATAAGAAACCTCAGCTGCACCAGTAAAAAACTTAAGAATCATTTTCAGTAAGGACCATGAATAGGATATATACTCTCTCCTGGAGGATGTGATCCAGGAGGTACATAGCCGGGCCTTTGTCATGCAGATGGCAGGTCCTTAGTGCAGGTAACTGGAGCATGTGAGCCACTTTCTTGCTGATGAAAAAAGAGAGACAACCTGTCAGCATAATGAGCAATGGCCCAATAACCCTACTTATAAAAGAGGGCGTTGGCTAAATTAAAGAAAACATTGCTATGTGTGATCTATCTGTTTAAGTGAAGTGTAGTACCAGAGCATTGGCAATATTTCAGCCCACAGTTATTGTGAGGTAAAGATGCTGGTGAACTCTGCCATCATTCTCCATGGGCAACTCCAGAGGTGTCTGTGAGGGAGCAAGAGAGGTGGTACACATATGGTTGGGACTGATTCAAGAGGCAAAACAATGTTAACACTGAATATGAGGGAAAAAATGTGCAGCAAAACTCACATCCTGAAGATCTTGGTCCTAAGTGGATCATTTGTTTATCCCACCAGCCAAACCTGGCTCTGCAGCAAAGCAAGCCAAAGAATGTCTCCTTTATTGTTTCCATGATGCTTACTCATCTACAAGCCATTCCCCTTTTAGGTTATTCTATTTTTAAGGCATAATTTCCATCTGTTCTTTGATCTTATACCACATAAGACATTTAGCTAATAACATCATCCATCAAATACCAACTTTCCTTTAGAGTTCAAACACAATCGACACAGGACCCCGTCCATCTGCTGGCCAGTGCCTCTGAACAGATCCAGCTTGTGAATGGCCAGCTATGTCGCCTATTTTTTAATTAACTGGCTAAGGTCTGTGCTTCTCGTAATGCTGCAGGATGACTAGGGGGCACTCCAAAGGGAAGTGAGGCACCCTCCGCTGTGGAAGCAGACAAAAGGGCTTGGTGCATCCAGAGCTGTGATGAGTTTGTTTTAAGTAGGGTTTTCCAATGGATGGAGTCTGCCTTCAGCCCCTCACAGAATTAGGTTTTGCATAAAAGGTGTGCATTTGTAGGAAAGATTTGATGGATAATCATTTTCAAACTTGACATTCTTCAGAGGAAGGTGGCTAAAGCAGAAAGATAATGTTTGCTTGAAATCTTAAATACCTTTTATTCTGTGAACAAACTTCTGGGTTTATTTGAAAGAAAATTCGGAATTTCCGGGCAATTTACCTGAAGCACTGGAATTGCAGATTTGCAGACAAGTATTTATACAGAAAAAGCTTGTCTGCTTACCCAACTGGAGAGGCAGGGAATGTCAGATGATTTAGGTGACCAATTGTAGTGAAGCAGCACAGCTTGAATTAAGAATATCTGAGATCAATCACAGTTTAAAAAGATCTAAGAAAAACCTGTCAGAAAAAGGAGATTAATGAGTAATCCAGGGAAAAAGTAGTTTTTCTATGGGTATTTTCCAAGTACAAACAGATTTCAAGTGTTTTAAATCATTACTTTCAGATTCTTCACTTAGCCCTCTTACCTTGCTTCTCAGCGGTTTGCTTTATCTTGCACACAGTGCATTTGTTTAGGAAGGAATTTAATTCAGGATTTCTATTCCACTCTCACATATGCCACAGCGTCCCTATCTCCATATCTGAAACAATAACAACAACAACAAAAAAGTGCCTACATTTCCTTCTATTTCCTGGCTTGCCAATAATAAGAAGTCCCTGCAGAGGGGAGCTTGGCTGGTGGTGTTTTGTGATTTCTCAGATAACAAGAGCTTCACATTTCTGTGGAATTCCCATTTGCCAGTGAGCTGCTGCCGCCGCTGCCCTGATTGATATATGACTGCAATGGCACTTTTCCATTTGACATTCCCTCTCTCTCTCTCTCCCTCTCCCTCTCCCTCTCTCTCTTAAACAACAGCCCTAACTTTTGTGTGTTGCAAATATAAAAGGCAAGCCATGTGACAGAGGGACAGAAGAACAAAAGCATTTGGAAGTAACAGGACCTCTTTTTAGCCCTCCAAAGAGTTTAAGGGGAGGAAGGAGCAGTGCATTTTGAAAGGTAAGCACACAAATATTAGATTCCTACAGATTTTGAGTCTTACACGGGCTTAAACTGAGTGCTTAATCTCTTTAACTGACAAACAGATGTACCATTTTTAAATTAAAATGTGTTGACATGGAATCAACATAGCTCTGATACCTGTGACTCCTTCATATCCTTGCAGTTTTAACTGTATCTCCTGTCTGAAGGATGCCTGTACGTAGTCAAATAGCTAGCCCAGTGTGCCTCTGAGCAACTTGGTTAAACATCTATTCTTGTGAGCATGCCGGGCTCATGTCTGCAGCTCTGTGCTGGTCCTAGCTGTATGGCTTTGGAGTGAATGGACATGCTGGACTCTGCCCTGAATTCATCGAGAGAGCGCCGGTATTGCCAGCACCCTCTTTGTCCCATTACAATAGGGTTCTATGAACACAGGAAAGCCTGCTAGTTTAAAGCTGGACTGTTTACTTTTATCACTGCTTATGCATGCTGTTCTCTTGCCAGTCATCTGCCGGAGTGCTTAGAATAATTTGAAACAACAGGCAATATTTATTTCTAGCTTTGTGTGTCATGCTTCACAGGAGCTCTCTTAATTTGCACGTTATTATTTACCCAAACTTCTGGGAAGCTTTACGATGGACTGGACAGCACTGGTTATGGATTAGGACAGATTGAATACACACTCTTTATTGGCTGAAACCATGGTGTCTGCCTTTGCTGTAGTGCTGAGGAGTATATTTAGTAGGTAGCCGACCCTGTCAGCATGACACGTAATGCAGCGTGGCTGTGTGGTCGGTAGCTGACATGGGAGGATGCTGCAGGACCCCAGACCGCCTGTTGAAGGAGAGAGGGAGGCTTTCCTCGTTTCCTGGCAGATCATTTCACTGTGTATCAGCGTCAGAGGCACCAGCATAACTGTTCTCTGTGTCTTTGGGACAAAAGAAGAGTTTCGCTGTACAAGCCCAGTGGTAAAGTTTCAGTGTACTGTAACTGCAAGGCACAGGAACGGACGCTGCCCTGAGAGAGCCTGGCTGAGGAAGAAAACCCTGTCTCCCTGCTAGGATTCAGGTGAGTGAATGCATCCTATAAGAGGTCAAATTAACGAGTCCAGTAGCAAAAAATAGAGTAAGAAATATGAACCATGTGAAGAGCAATCTCAGTATTACTGCTGTGGTGTCAGTAAAGCAGACTCACACAGAGTGTGTGTTGGGGGGGGAGGGTAATTTTCTTGTAACAAACCTGAATTTGCAAGATGGTGCGTGGACTAACTCTTGTGGGACTGTCAGGCAGATTTCTTATCCTAACCCTCAAGTTCATTTAAATTTCTCCCATAGCCTGCCCATAACATGTCTTATTTGTTTCTGCCTGGGACAGATGGCATGACAAGTAACTTGCTAAGGTTTCTGTAGCTCTTTAAAGATGAAAAAAATGTTTCCTATATGCTAAATGTTACTAATGGTTCCTGAAGTTTGGTTACTGTGGCTGAGAGGTGAGAACTCTAAATTTTGGAAAAGGCCAGGCAAATTATTCTTTAAGTCCAACAGTGGAGACAAATTTACTTCAAATCAGTTCCTTATTGCAAAGTTATTTTCTAAGAGAAGAAACCCAGCTGCCTGGTGGGGTCAAAAAATGCAGATGTAATAATGACAGTGCTGGTTTTTGTCCCTTCTCAAAAAACCACCTATGTTTCAGGACATTTTTTTTTCTTTTAAATTACTAACGATGCTCACTTTTGCTTGGGCTGTGGGACTTTAATCACGTCTGTGAGCAGTTATGCACATGAATAATTCCCTCGACCTAAATAGAACTATTTGGTGAGTAATTACTTACCAGCTTGAATCAGGGGTTCCCAATGTGACTTATATATACATTGACATGCTCTTGCTGGAATAACGAAATCCTATTTACCATACTGGTATTATAAGAAAGCGCTTTAAGATTTTCCAGTCAAAAGCAAATGTGGAAGGAACAGATGTTTCAAGCTTACAAAATAAAATGCAATTTGATTTTGTGAAGGGATATAATTAGAGGCTGCTGCTGATTATTCCAGTTACAAACTCAGATCTCTACCTGAAGGTGTCCCACAGATTTCCTGGGTTTGGGCAGCACCTGGTTTTGATCAGGTGCATGTACGCTGGTGATTCCCCCTTGCAGATCAGGATACTTGTTACAGTCTTGTACAGTTTGCAGTAGTAATGCCCCGGGTAGCTACCTACGCATGACTGATCTCCACAAAGGCCATCCACCCCACTGGAACAATCCCTCATGTGCTGCCAAGGCTTGTGAAAGCACTGTATGTTCTTCCTTACTTGAATTATACTAGGTGATCTCTAGAGGTCCCTTCCAACTCTGACAATTCTGTGAATTGCCAGGATTGCAATCTCTTTTATTCAGGTGGGAGACAAGCAAGATACCTCCTTGGGGGATGGCATCAATGCCTGTGGTGACTCATTTGACAGGGAGTTCTTCTGGAGACTGCTTCATTCCCTATTTTCCCTGGGGCTGTCTGTGTTGTCTTCCTTGCTTATCTACTCTCAGATGCACTAGGAAGTGCTCAAGGTTGTTCTTGGTCCTTGAAGGGAGTTGACTTTCTGCAGCTTGCATAAACTTTTGTTTTTGCAACAAGTCTGGCAGATTATTTCTTTAACTGAAAGCAGAAGAAAAAACCTCCCCTTTTTTCCCAAGTACTACCATTGTAATCACAACTATAAATATTAGTTACATTACACATACTACTAATTCCTATGCCTCTAATATCCTGCTAAGTATGAGGAGACACTTGTCTCTATGAGTTTTAGAAAAGTTTTGCTACATAAGACCATGTCACAGTCCCATGTTATTTGAGTAATCCACCTCTTGAGCGTGGCTAGAAGCGGCTACATCAAAGACTGACACAGAGCCCCCAGAGTAGGCAGCTACAGGGTAACTTGCTGTGATGAGAGATTTTTCCCTAACCCCATCAACCGAACTCTGAGTCCTAAAAGTTTATAACTCTTCCAAAAAACTCTTTAAAATAAAACCCTTACAACTGTAACCCTCTCATACATAACGAGTCCTTTTCTGCTGAGTCCAGCTAAACTCTTGCCCTCTGTGATATCTTGTTCCACCAGATCATTGTCGGTTGTGTAAACATGTGTTTCTTTTCATCAGTGTTAAATGTGCAGGCTCTCAGCTCCCCTGTCCTTCTCCATGTCCTGGTATCCCAGTGTGGAGTGAATAGTCATGCTCAGATCACCTTATTTTCAGCTGTCTTGCTTTCTGCTCAACAACCCTTTTGCTCAAATTCAGCTCAATGGCAGGAGAAAGGTTGAGTTTGTGTGGGTTAGTGTGGGTGCCTGAGTCTCCTTGGCCAAGAACACCCCACTTTGCCTATGGTTGTGTGCGTGCGTATGAAGAGATGCTGCAGTCTCCACTGACTATGATCAGCTGTTATTTCCTTTTTATATGTGTCAGTGTGGAACATATTAAAATTTCTCAGTAGTGGTATGTTAGGAATCCCTCTGATGCCCCACCTCTAACTTAGCAGAACAATAAAAGCAAGGTTGTAGTAAGCCTTTGAGCAGCTGGCTGTCTATATATTCCTTCTTTTTTCACATAATCTAATTCAGACAATTATGCGGGTAGCAGTGGCACTACCACTTCCAGACACCATCAGTCCTTGTCCTGTTTGCTGGAATTTCGTTGCATGGCACAGAGATCCTTTCTACCACAGACAAGTGTAGCCTTTCTTCTGGTGTCAGGATATTGAGCTGCTGGTGCCATGGAGACACTGGTCCTAGGAATTCCACCACATCACTATTTTTCAGCTTCTCTTTTTTATTTTTCTATTTGCATCAATCATTGTTATGGCTTACTCTTGTCACGTTTGCGTCCTGATTATTACTGAGCTGCAAACTGTGTCGCCCCAGCAGTGCGGATGCAACACAGGTTATGTTGCCCTTTAAGACACATGAGTTGAAGATCTGCGTTAATGCCTCAGCTCTGGTTTGGCAAAGGTTAAGCATACCATGGCAGTGACAATCGCATTACTGTCATAGCAGCACGGCTCAAAGAGAGTAGGACCTAGGGGAACGCTGTTCCCCTTGTTAGAAGACATGAAATTGCTCCCATGAGCCAAATATTTAGGTTCCCTAATTGTCAGAGGCTGCGGTGTATGAATGGGGGTCTGAATTTTGCCTGTGTATAGAAGGAGAGAGGATTTTGCCCCTAGAGTCAGAAAAGAGGGAACATCCCCTTCAGTCATATGCTATCTCCAGTGTGCATAGCACACTCCGCCGCTCCCAGTAGCAGAGCCATCTTTGCTTAGCATTAAAGAAGAAGAAATCCATTCCTACTCCTGCATCAATTGATAACTACAATCCTTTGAGCTCTCTAGAAAATACACAGAAGACAGAGAACAAAAGCTGCTCACCTGCTTGTAACATACTCCTACAGGTAGAGGACACATGCCCGAATGCCCTAGACCTCTCAGCAACTTGTAATTTGGCCAAGAGTCGTTTTGCCTCATGTTGGGTCATAAGACTAAAGCAGAGGTAATTACTGAAGCAAATCCTATAGCTAATGCTTAGCTGGGAGTATTTGCACTTTAGCCAGCAGCAACCCTTGCTGGTTTGCCTCCTGAGAGGGATGGGTGGCCTTACATAGAGAGCTGAGTTCTGCGTCTTCTGTTTCACCGAGGGGTGATCCCATCCAGCACCCTCTAGATGAGGAAGTGAAAAACTGTATTCCTCTCAATTCCTGTTCCAGATTCAAGACCATGACTATTCTGATATTCATTGGGGCACAAGAATGAGGAAAGAATCCAAAGCTGGCATCACCTCGCCATTAAATGGCTCTACTAGCTCATTAGAGAGAGATCCCATACATGCCCCTAATCAATCTATTTAAAGTTTCCTGGAAGCAGGAAAAGGAAAGAATAAAAATACAAGCACTCTTTTGTCCACCAGCAGTTATTCTTTGCGAGTGTATTAAAAACCCATTCTCAATGTTGGTCTGTGCCTGTCTGCTGGCAGGGCTCCAGCCTGCAGTACCCACTAGAGTTTGTTATTTCAAGCGCCGAGCAGGAAGGCGCTGTGAGCTCTCCCTCTCCTAGCTACCTGAAGGACTGGAAATATGCTTGGAAACTTCAAAAGGCGAGGGAAGCTCAGCCAGCTCAAGTGCCATTCAGCTTAATTTGTTCCACCTCATGCACCAGGTCCCCGCTGTGTGAACATTTATGGGGGCCCTTCCGTCAGCTGCCCCATCGAAGCCCAGGAACTGGTCCCATGTGGGCTTATGCTATGATTGCTGATGCCCCCAGGGGTGCTTGCAGCAGCACATTCTATTATATTTACTGCAATTACTACGTTGTTTCTTTTGCTTTGAATACTGTGGTCTTCCTATTTTTTCAGTCTGCTTACAGTCACGGGTCTTCATCTCCTGAAATACTGAAAGATGTAACAAAGCCTCACAGCAGAAAATGATGTGCAGGAGTTTCTCTCAGCTACCTACTGTCAGCATGTTTGACGTTTCAGGCCGCTCAGAGGTGGCGTCTGCTTTCTCTTCTTGGTTTTTATGGGACAATGATCTGCAGTTGCTGGCCAGCAGGCAGTAGGACAGAGCAGCCTCAGTAGGATCAGATCTGCTTCCCTCCTGCGGATGTCCAGATGAAAAGGCTAAAGACCCTTCTTTTGATCCTGTTTCCATTTCTACTGCCTTTTTCCTTCCCTTCTCTTCTTGCCCACCAGCTGCTGCCAGCCCTAGTCAGGAGTGTGTGTTTACTTGTGTCCCCTTCTCATGGGTGCCAGCTGCCTTGCATAGTGGGTGGATGGAGCTCCCATACGATGGGTGAGAACATTCCCCTTGGTGTCAAAGGGGACAAGGTTCAGCACTGCTGGATGTCAGCAGGGCAAACACTCATTTGGCACAGCAAGGCCTTGGGGAAGCATTGAACTTATTTAGACCTGGAAGGGTCACACTCAAAATATTTAGTTTGGTATTCGCCCTGTCTTGGGAGGAGAAGAAACCTCTTGAAATGCGGGACGAAAGAATTTCACAAACAATTGGAGTTCCCTGAGTTCACCTGCTGCTTACTGCTTGCCACATGGCCACTTGGTGACTTTGCCAGGTGTTATCAAAGGTGGTTGGAGTGTGGAGGGAGGATTTTGATAGCATATACAGGAGGCCAGCCACTTCACTGCTGGAACATAAATAGCCACAGTAAAACAACAAGATGAGAAGATGATTACGTTTATTTACAGAGCTAAAACATGCACTGGAGCTGATAAGACCTCTGAAATGATTCAACAGATAGCAGGATCAGGCACAGCATCTTAGCATGTCTCTCCTACCAGATAAACTATTCTCTTAAACTGCTCAGATGGTCACTCTTAAGATTTTGTCCCATAGCACACAGTGTTTCCCAAGCAGTTCCTGGACATGGTGCAGTGGTCTGGGAACAGACTGTACCATGCCATGTGGCTTCAGGGCTGGAGAGCTGCTCCAGAGGGGTTTAATGTCCCAGCAGAGATGTGGCCTTAGAGCAAGACTCGAGCTACGGACACACAGAACAATGCATGGCTTCTGGAGAGGGGTTCTCTCTTCACAAGGGTAGTCCTGGCAAAACGACAGTCCAGCTGCTGCTGCCGCCTGGGATCTGTGGTTGAATATGGGGCAGACCTGTATATGGGGCACCCACAGCCTATCAACCAGCAGAGGCCTTGGCAACTTATTGCAGGAACACAAGAGTGGTTCCCCAAGTTTCCTGAAAGCTCAGAAGTTATTCAGAAATCCCAGTGATGGGTTGCCATGGGCCATGCTAGCACTGTGGCCAGGCAGCAGCAATAATGACATTGCAGGGCTACCCCATACCCGGGGCTGGTGGACTGGAGGTGGTCTCCAGCACAGATTGCTCCTCCTTGCCTTCCCGTTCTGAACCCCTTTCATAACCTTTATCATGGCAGCAGGGAGTTTAGCTCTGCAGAGCAAACCCTGGTGTAACCTGGCAGTGTAGTTTGCCCAACACAATCATTTCCACTCCAGTCTGGATCTTGGAGCACAAGACCCCCAAATCTTCATCTTTCTGGCCTAAGCTTTTCCAGATTAGATAAAGTTCTTGAGAAATCTGTTTTGGTCTCATAAAGATCTTTGTTGCTTTTTTGTCAGAATAGCAGTGGCATACTACATACACACACACACACACATATATACACATATATGGTTAGTGACAATTTTTAAGGCTGGAGTTTGGAGAAACTGAGTAGTCTTGTAACTCTTCTGTTTACATAACAAATTCAGAATGAAGGAACCACATGGTAGGATCCAAGTAATTGTGTTTACTAAATATGCACAGCATGCAAGGCCAGGCTTAGTTATATATACATACTGCTGCTCCAATGGGATTTTGGCAGCCTCCGAAACATAAAAGGCATTGAGTGACTTGAATTGTACCCTCATTGTCAAGCAGGAGTCTCAAACATGGAAAATGCACGGCAAACGAAGGCCAAGACGAACATACGTGCATGCCTAATTCAGGGGGCTCGGGAGCAGGGAACAGCTAAGTAGAAGTACAGCATAATCGAGCTTTTCCATTGCTCCCTTCCTACCTTCCAGGGTAAAAGCGGTGCAGATCCAACAGACCTTTGGAGAATTGCTCAGCTCTTTATTTTTTCCAAGATACATAGCAAAAAGGGAATTTCTGTTTACGTTCTCACAAAATGACTGGCTAAATAATTCCAGATGATGGAATTTTCTTCTGTCCTTAAAACAAAACAGAATCTTAACCTTCACCACTCTCTAAATGATATTAAGACTATGATAAGGAATCTTTATTTCAGCATTCAGAAAGCATTTAATAACAACATAAAACTGGAAAAAATAACCCTAACTCTGTCCCTATGTCCATGTTGCAATACCATTTTGGATTGGATGTTCATATCATCTTTCTTTGGGATGTCTCCTGTTTTTCCCTGCAGTTTTTAGGTAACAGCTGTAGCAGTTTTGGGTAACAGCTGTAATAGTATTTAGCATGTTATGTCTATGAATTCCTGAAAATGAGTTACAAGGGAAGGCCACTATAAGCCTGTAATTAGCAACATGTAATGCCCTTATCAGTGCACTGTGAAAAAAATGGGAAGTAGGGATTTTCACCCACTGTTAGGCCAAATATTTTTGTAGCCGATTTTCAGCCTGAGAATACAAAGTCACCTTTGCATTTTTTTCTTTACAGTATGCTCTAAAGAGGAAGCTATTTACCTTCCTTTTTGCTAGCTTGGCAAACGAGTTGTTTATCACAGTTTTTGATGTGAAACGAAACTGAGGAAAAACCAACTTAAATAAAAGAAGATAATTCTATGTGAAATTGTTGATTTTGATAAAAAAGTGCATTTTCTAAATGAAACAAAATGTCCTTGTAAGTACAGCTACAATGATTAAATATTACAGGTGTACTTGCGTTTATTTTTGGACAGAAGGACAGATTTGGAGCTATATATGTCACTCCTGTCTAGAATTTTATAATTTCAGACAGCTTTTCAAAAGGAATACAACTTTTTTTTTTTTTTTTTTTTTTTAATTTAATGAAAAAATTA
>VXBW01006294.1:721123-736791 GCA_013400375.1 Thinocorus orbignyianus | reverse complement strand
TTAATTTCAAAAAGCTTTTTAAAAAGAAAAAAACTTTTTTTTTTTTTTTTTTTTTTAAATTAATGAAAGAATTAATTAATTAATGCTAATTTAAAGTGAAATGCCATTGCACAATGTCTACTGGAAGTGGAAAATGTCATATCAACATACTTCATCATGGTGTTGTACTTGAATGAAAATATTAAAACTTTTTTTACACAATCAAAAATCTTCACACTGACTTCTATATGTTCGAATGTTCCTGTGAGACTTTTTCATAGAATCATAGAATGGTCAGAGTTGGAAGGGACCTTAAAGATCATCAAGTTCAAACCCCCTNGAGAATCAAGACACAGCTGGAGCTGAACTTTCCAAGGGATGCAAAGAATAGTAAGAAGGGCTTCTACAGGTATGTCAGCAAGAAAAGGAAGAAAAAGAAAGTGTACCCCTCATGATGGGCAAGACTGGTGAACCAATAACAATGGATGAGCAGAAGGCTGAGGTACTCCACAACTTTTTTGTCCCAGTCTTCACTGTCAGGCTCTCTCCTCACACCTCTCAAGTGGATGGATCACAAGCTAGGGACTGGGGGAGCAAAGTCCCTTCCACTTTGAGAGAAGATCAGGTTTGTGGCCATCTGAGGAACCTGAATATACAGAAGTCTATGAGACCTGACAAGGTGCATGACAGAGTCCTGAGGGAATTGGTTGATGTAGTTGCCAAGCCACTCTTCATGATATTTGAAAAGTCATGGCAAAAGACATGAGCTGGCAATGTGTGCTGGCAGCCCAGAAAGCCAACTGTATCCTGGGCTACACCAAAAGTGGGGCCAGCAGTCCTAGCGAGGTGATTCTCCCCCTCTACTCCATTCTGGTGAGATCCCACCTGGAGTACTGTGTCCAGCTCTGGGGCTCTCAGCACAGGAAAGACACGGACATGTTGGAGCAGGTACAGAGGAAGGCCACAAAGATGATGAGAAGGGGGTTGTTCAGCTTGGAGAAGAGAAGGTTTCGGGGAGACCTTATTCTGGCCTTTCAGATAGGACAAGAGGTACTGTTTTAAGCCTAAAGAGGGTAGATTTAGACTAGATATAAAGAAGAAATTCTTCACAATGAGCGTGGTAAGACACTGGAACAGGTGGTAGATGCTGCATCCCTGGACACAAAGTCAGTTTGGACAGGCCTCTGAGCCACCTGATCTAGTTGAAGATGTCCCTGCTTATTGCAAGGGTGTTGGACTAGATGACCTTTAAAGTAACCTTCCAACCCAAACTATTCTATGATTCTATATATGGCATAAGTACTTGAAAAACATATGTGTATACTTCACGTAGGTATGTCAGGAGACACTGCATGTGCAAATAACGCAGTGATGTCTTGCAGTCCTGCTTCCAATGCCTATATTTTCTACATTCTACATTTCTATATTTTCTATATTTTTTCATTTTTCTACAATGGCTATTTGCAACTGTTCACAATTTTTTCTCAAAAGATGGATCATATTTACGTCCGCAGTCTCTCTTTTTACTGACAAATAAGCAATAACAGTGACTTTTTCTTCTTTCAACGTTTCTTTGCCAGGGAAGTATCAGGGCAATTTTAAAAGACTGAAAAAGTGTTAGTACTTTCTGTATTGTGTTGTGCTTGCCTTTAAGAAGGTACAGGCGTCTTCCTTTTCTCACATTTTTCCCTGCTTCTTTCCAGATTTCTCAGAGTGTTTTCATGAGGCAGACTCTATGTCATCCAATTATTTCCTGAAGAAAACTAGAGAGATAAGCCTTTGAAAATGGAGCCAGGGCTCCAGATTTCTCTCACTGTATTAAATCATACTGATCAAAACCATAGAAAGATATAGAAGCACAAAATTAACAGTGGGACAGAGAGAGTGGGAAATGGGGATCCCTGGGTGTAATTTTGCATGAGATGAGACCGTCCATATCAAGTAAATTTATTTGGACAGAAAGGGAATTACTGGGTGTGTAATACTGATTAACTATGTTGGAGAGAGTCCTTGCCAAACAGCGTGTTTTGGTCAGCCTCTTTATAAAGAATAGGAATGTAGGTAAAAGGTTAAATAGATAAAAAAAAAAAAAAAAGTGCATCACTTCAGTTAGCTAATCCTTGGGCATCATGTGCATGAACCAGGGAAGTACAGTTCACTTCTGGGAAGGAGTCTGTCCTAGCTGCTGTGATTGAGGGATTTCTCTCTTACTGTGCTAAAATGTTTGGAGGGATATTTATTGATGTGAATGAGACTATGCATAAATGTGTCTGAGATCCTAAGTGTTTTGTGCTGTTTAAGCTCCTTATACTGCAAAGACATAGTATTTTTTTTTTTTTAATGTCATATCCACTGAAAAACAACTGCTTGAGGAAAATATACCAGGTTATAAGTCAGACTCCAAGAAAAAAATATATTGTCTATTAAATCCAGAGTCACATAATTTTTCTTTTCCTATTTAGGCATATGGACAATAGTTTAAAACCCAAAAAAGGCTTTAAATGAATGTCTAATACACAGAGCATCCCTAATTACATTTCTTCCCAGCATGAGACTTTGTATGTCACTTCGGCTCGACAAGTCCCGACTCCCAGCTTGGATGAACTCTGGAAATATTTCTCACTGCTATGCGCTCCTCTCACAAAAGTGTTTGAGCAAGCTATAAAGCAACACACAAATCATCAAGCACTCTGGTGGGGAGGCCTCGTAATTTCAGGCTATTTTGGAGATGAGTATCAGTAGGTTTAGAGTCTTGCCAGCAAACCAGAAAACAGTTTTGAAAGAGGTTTGTATAAGGCAATAAAGACATGTATCAGCTCTTGAAATAGGCAAGAGGTTCTAGGGGAGCATTTCCGTGTGACCAGGGAACTGTTTTATCATAAATTTCTTCACAAAGTCTTTGCACTTTTATCTTCACTTATGACTATCATTTGCTTCAGCAGGTTATATTTAGATGGAGAATTCACAGCTCTTTCAAGCCATAGCTGTTTGTAGTAAAAGCGAAATTAAGTTGTCCATTTGAGATTACGAGCTTTGTAAGAAGGATCAAGGGGCTTTGATGTAGCAGCTCAGGGAGATGCCCTCCTTCACCTGCCGGCACAGAGCTCTGGGCAGCATTCTGGGGGCTGTCCTGTGCCTATTTTCTGGGGTATCTCCTGGTTTCCAACATGTGCCAGAAATCCAAATGCCTGGGCGGATATCCACATGACTCCACCTGCATATATATATATATATTTTTTTTTTTTTTCCAATTGATAGCTGAAATATACTGGGAAATTATGGAATATAATTTCTTTTTCAGATGCTGCTCTTTAATTAACAAGGAAGAGACTGACACTGAGGGAATGCAGCCTGACAAGTAAGCAAGTAAAGCATGCCCACCCACGTGTGTGTGAGTTTGGTACTCGGGAAGGCAGGGCAGCCTGAGACCTAGGTGCAGGTCCCCATGCAGTGCAGGCTGGTGTTCAGCAATCTTCCGGGGGGACTGCTTTGCTCATGCCTGGGCTTGGACCCTCAGTGTCCCTCCATCCTGGGAGTGCCACTTCTCCATGCAGCGCAGGGGTTGCAGAAGACCAAAGCACAGCTCCTAGAGCTGGTCTCAGCTGTCCTTCAGCCTTCCCATGTGCTGTCTAGGCCAGAAAATCCTGTCTGTAATGCAGGAGGCAGCTTAGCTCTGCTCCCCTTGGATATTTTGGTCTTAAATTAAAAATCATTTGGAGAATGGTTTTAAATGGAAAGAAAGGAGATTTAGATTAGATACTAGGAAGAAATTCTAGTATCTAGAAATACTGTCTAGGTGGTGAGACACTGGAACAAGTTGCCCAGAGAAGAAGCTGTGGATACCTTATCCCTGGAAGTGTTCAAGACCAGGCTGGATGGGGCTTTGTGCAACCTGCTCTAGTCAGAGGTGTCCCTGCCCATATGACAGGGGGGTTGGATTTAAGGTCCCCAACTCTGACCATTCTATGATTCTATGATTTTGAGTGGATATAAAGTCCTTTCAATTTGCAGAAATCTCTGGTGTGCTACTAATCATTGATTTTGAGAGGAACCCACTAGGGAGATCACCAAGCAAAAAAGATTGGCATTACACCACTCGTGATGTTAAAAGTCGAAAGGTTCTTCCCAGTAAAATGATAGAACAATGCTTAAAGTAACAAGGCCTTGACTTTACCTTCCTAATGCCATATACTCCACCTATTGTGGGAATGATGCTCACTCAGAGCGTATATTTTGGCTAGCAAAAATCCTGCGTGCCTTAATATTATTTATGTCTGTTTTTCTCCAGAGCTTTTTTTGGTCAGGATTGTGATTTATGTTGTTTTTATTTCAGCTATGCAGGAGATTCTTTGATGGATTACAATCTCAGCAAACTCCAACCTGAGAAGAAGAATGACAGCTAAGAGACTTAAACCAGACTTTTCACCATCCTGGAAAGGAACTGGCTGCCAGTATTTGGAGTTTTTTTAATACTCTACCTCCCTCTGCTGTTATCAGCGAGAAGTTCCTCGACAATGGGAAATCATGTACTTGCGGCTTGGATTTCCATGCTCTCACTCCTGGCGATGATGGGAGATGCGGACAGTAAAACAGACAGTTCCTTCATGATCGACTCTGATCCCAGCCGCTGTATGAGGCATCACTATGTTGACTCCATCAGCCACCCCCTCTACAAGTGTAGCTCGAAGGTAAGGACTTCTCTCACTCCTTCGGAGCAGGGTGCTGCATCAGCAGAGTTGTTAAAATGAGGCATTTTGGGTGATTTTCTCTGCACCAGTTCCTTACTACTAAAATCCAGCTGTAGAGACCTACAGATGCCGAGTCATCTGAGTGTGTACATTAGAACTGGGGCTGAAGAGAAAGGCTCTTGATTCTCTTTTCACCCTTTCAAAAGGAGAAACACACCGTGATCATAAGGTAGCATGCGGTAAATGATAAGATTCAAAGGAGGATGTTTGGGTCTCAGCTGCCAGCATCAATGGGATAGATTAGTTTGAAAGTTTAGTAATTTCCTCCTTCAAGTGAGTCTTCAATTTGGAGCATGTAAACTTATAACTTTCCAGTTGAAGTACTGAGAGAAAGAATCAAGCTGCAAAATGGTAATGAAAAAAGAATGTGAAAAACATTGCTAATTCACATCCCCCCCAACCGCCCCAACACTTAGTTTCAAGGCCTTTGTTTTCATGCAGAATGACAATTAGATGTTTACTATAGGGCTGAGAAGCAGAAGGAAATACAAGATTGCCTTTCATTTGAGATTTCAACCCTGAAAAATTCTGTGTCAAAACGGTTTAGCAGCCTGCGCACATAGCCTACAGTCATTTATTTCATTGTGTGGATAAAAAGAATGGGGAGAAACAATGGGAAAATCCTTGCTGGTCCCTTTTGTCTTGTCCTAATTTGTTCTGGCTGAGTAAACCCAGTGCATATTCAGATGTACAGTCTCTGCCTGGACCGTACCTCTGTCCCACAGAAAGTAGCTTTGCCTCATGCACCTACATCCCTGGATTAAGGAAAGGCAACAACCACCAGTGCCAACTCTTTTGTTGGGTAAGAGAGCAATGGGAGGCTGGTAGGAGATCACAGGCTTTTGCCCTACTGCTTTGTAAAATTATTGTGATTCAGAAGAGATTTTTTGTTTTGCTCTTAGCCTAAACTAGGCCTTCTTACCATCTGGGAAACATCCAGCTTTACCATATAGAACTGCAGAGATGCATCTATTTGTGTCGTATTGATTTTATTGCAGTTGTCTCCAGTGCAAAGCAAAGGTAAAAGGTGTGGGTGGGAGTGGGTGGTTTTTATGTCCTGGCAAGGGGGTGCTATCAGCCCTCCCCTCCCTGGCAATATTACATCTGAGAAGCCATAGATATCATGATGGTTTGGTCCAGGAAAATGATGGTCCACTCAGCTGGACCTCTCTCTTGGCTCCCTGTACTGCCAGGGAACAGGAGGTATATAATGTAGGCAAGATGGTAGGTAGCCCCTGGAGTCCCTTTGGTCTCCAGCTTTGGGTAGGATGTCCCTCTGCCCCTCTACACGTAGAAGATCAAAGAAGTAGTAAGTGGTGACTTCATCAGGGAGGTGAGAAATGTAGGGTATAATTTCCCTGAGCTCTCTGCCTCAGACAAAAGAGGACATAACAGATCCCAGACCAGCCCCTGATACAATTCAGTCCTGAAGGATGGAGGATGGAGATTGCCCAGTGCGGGGACAAAGGTTTACTATGTCCTGATCTCTCCTTTCCTTCTGGCCATCATCTACCTGCCAGCATTCCCCAGGTGCAGGGTGTTCCCACAGCATGTCTTTGCCTCCACTTGGCCCTGCATCACCGCTAGCTCTCCAGTGGCCACTGCTACAGTCAAACTCTCCTGTCCCTGGGCCAGCTGGGCACTCACCCCAAAGCTGCCACCCTAGCACAGCCAGCCTTGCAGCTCCATGTCATCCTGCCTGTGCCTTACCTCAAGCCACGCTTCTCTTCTGTGCTCAGGGCGCTGCTTCCTACACAGCCCAAAGAAGGAAGGAACAAGGAAGGAAGGAAGGAAGGAAGGAACAAAGGAAGGAAGGAAGGAAGGAAAAAAGGAAGGAAAAAAGGAAGGAAGAAAGGAAGGAAACCAACCAACTACTAATTTCTTAGCATCCCTAATGGCAGAGAAAAGCAATCCAGCTTTACAGAGTGAGACTGATGGAAATGAGAACACAGAATGCATTGTAATGAAAAACATATTATTTCAGAACTGAGCTTTGAGAAAAAAGCTGTTGACATAAACATTTGTAATTCTGACTGAAAAAATGTCAGTGACTTTTTTTAAATCAAGCCTTTAATGGAAATCATGTTTGAAAATATTATCACATCTCTTGGCTTCCCAAATTGCACAACGGTTTCAAGAAGAGTTTTTTAACAATACTGCAAGTTGTATGGACTTTCTCATGAAGTGGAAAATGAAAACAGTTTCCATACGAAGTGAAATAATTTTGACATTTCCTAGAAAGCTTGTCTGTGTTTGTTAAATCAAGCTCTTTTTTTTTTTAAGGTCTCAGAGATCTGAATCATCCTGCTAGACATATGGCTTCTGTTCTGGATCTAGTATGTAAACACAGACCAATATTAGACTTGCTAATGAAAATTAGACGTAATGTCTGTTCCTATATATATTGTGATAAAATATAAACAAGTCAAAAAAAGGAAGGTTCTGTGGGAGTAGCTGTGGGAATTGCGGTACTTCTTGTTTCCACTGAGTTTCCATTGTGAAGCTTGGACTGACAGTTGATGTCAAGCAGACACTTTGCCCTTTTTTGGCATGATATATTGGTTCCACCAAGCCATCCTTTTTCACTCCGCGTATTTTCCCTTTTAGTGCAGCATAGAATTACAGAAGTTAAAAACAGCTTTAGAAATTGCAAGACATATTACGTTTGCTGTCCATCTTGGTTAAAAAAGGATTATGTCCACCATGCTTCTCTGTGGAGGCTGCCAATTGTACCCACGTGGGAAGTTTTGTTACATTTGGAAATATCGACCCAATATAACTTAATCATTAAAATCCCTCTTGCTTGAGACTTCAGGCTGATGTTGAAAACAGGTTTCCAAAGCCTTTGGAAACATACTCCATTATAGTAACAGAATGTATAACAGAGACTCAAAGGAGGGATGGAAGAGGGTCATTTCTTCCTGAAAAACAGTGTTTCCCTTTGACTTCAAGGAAATCTTTGTGTCAGCTGATAAGGTATTTCCTTTCTGACCATACTGGATTTTGCCTTAACTCTATCGTGAAGACCCAGTGGTCTTCCATGCACTGGATTCCCTTGCAGCTGCAATCAGAGCCTCCTAAAATATGGTATTGGATGACACAATTCTTCCTCCACGTGTGCCCAAAGTGTGCTACCACTGACTGTTTCACACTGAGTGATCCAGCCCAGAGAGACATGGACCAGATGAAGAAAGATTTAGCAAATGTTTGAAAACATTTGCTCCCAAGGTAGCTCAGGATATTTTCAGTAATGCCTGTGCTCAGCCAGGCCACGGATACTGTGTGAAAGTCTGTTTTCACAAATCTCAGCCTGTCTGCTTTCTGGGCTCAGCTTGGTGCTGAGGAGGACTATAAACACTGTTAACATCAAACCAGTTTACAACTTCTGAATTTCAAAATACAGCTCAAATGGTGAGAGTTAAATATTGCCTCAGATTCAGGGTGTTCTCTTTTGTGGCCATCCAGATACTGATGAGACTACCGACTTTAAGTAAGAAAACCTATTTTTCCATAGCTGCTCATACACGTGAGACCCCCCGCAGTTCCCACACTGTAGTGTGCTGTGCTTCCGGATCCAGCATCACAAGGTGACAGGCACAGGCTCACATGTGTGGGGGATAAGGGGCGCCAAGAGGCACACATATCAGGTTATAAAGTACCCACACGTTTTTTACTATATATACACCCACTGTATTACTGTGCTATGCCATCATAGCATTACTAATTATTTAGGCGATAATCTCTATTGCGCTACAGTATACGATGTAATAAACAGCTGGTACGATTGATTAAATGGCAAAGTAAAGCCTTTGAAGTACATGCTATTTCCAGCTCATTTGCACACCTGCCAAAATCCACTGGTGTTGTTCTGGATTTATGAGGAGGAGGAGATTAAATTTTGCTGAGGACTTCAGGTTAGTCCAGAAGTTTAGAAAGCTATCAAAATGGGAAATCTGATTTTATTTTTTTTATCCTGTAAGCTTGACTTGATACCCATGGTGCAGTGGCATTTGTAAAAAAAATTACACTGTGATGCAAAACTAGAGCACAATGCCAACAGTCTGTGTAATTTTACATGATATGAATACTGACTGTACTCTCATGCAAAACTAAGTTGCCAGCAATATTGAAGATTAAAATTAAAGTCCCCACGGAATAAAACATGTTTTTAAAGGCAAGGCTTGCTAAGCAATTATAGATGCAGTTGCACATTGAAGAAATACTGTCTGCTTTTGCTTTAGAAGTCTTTCTGTTCATAAGAAACGTATTCAGATATTGGCACATCAGATAATTCTGCTCTGTAATTACACTTTGCGACTCTTAATCCTTAATCCTGTTCCTTGGGGATTGGTTTGTTTTTTCCTGGCATTTCTGAAAATACCTGTAGATTCAGGAGCAGGTGCTTGCTATAGAAATTCCTTAGAGTAACAGTACTAGAGTGGCTACCTGTTCCAGCTTCAGAAGCAGCAACTGTTAGAAGCCACCTTCATCATACAGCAGTGTGTTCTGTCACATTTGGACTGAAATCACAGAACCGTAGAAATGTTGGTTGGAAGGGGCTCTGGAGGTCCTCTGAATTTCCCGAACATCAACGTGAGGGCATTGCATGTCCCCCATTGCCACTCCGAAGGAGTGTTTCACTCTGTGATCTTTGCAACTCCCCTTTGAACAGTTGCCACCTACTGTTGGATTATTCCTCACCTTTCCCTTCAGCCAAACACACGGGAATAGCCTGTGACACAGTCTGGTGAACTTGGTCAAAGTCAGGGACCTAGCAAGAGCCACCAAGATGCTGGGAAAGAAACTAACGTTTTAAAATGTCCTAAACTGCTCTGCTGTCTTTCTTTTGCAATATAGGCAGGATTAGATAACCTGTGTAGCTCTTCATCAGCTCCCTGACTGTCACTATGGGAAGTGAGTTTTGTTTACCAGGGGACAAAAGTGGATCTTCATCTGTCAGTAATGGAGTGCTAGCACTGTAATAACTGTCCCTGTCCTTGTTCTTGTATGCATTAAAGACACTAGTACTAAGGAGCTTGACATAGCTGGTATGTTTAAAGCTGAGTTGTGGCTCAACAGTACGCTGACATTTTCTTCCCGCCATATTACTGCTAACAGCTGAAGAGAATTGAGAATTTGCTTATGAAAAGGCAGTATCACAAGAAGAGGACCATAAATTTATGCTACAAATCATGTAAGATGGTAAAATTTTGGGAGAACCACAAGAACCCATGTTGTAATTAAACCAAGGAAAAAGATGGTACCAACTCCAGACCATCAGCTTGTGACGAAACCTTCCTTGTGATCTATTTGTGTTGACTAAATTGTACTTCTTAAGATATTAATAAATTTTCAAGCAAAGCATTTAGCATGCAAGTACTCTTGGAAAATCTATTTTTAAGCATACTACAAACGATGATCTTTATGGATGATTAGTGCCTTTCCCATGGAAACAGGCAACACTGGTATTTATTACTTTATACCAAGAATCTTCTCTCTGTCTTTCTCTTCCAACTTTCCTCATGACTGACTAAAGAGAAAATTAAACATTCAGCATACCTGCTTGAATGACCTGGAGATTTGCAGCCAGTTGATCATGTGTAATCAAAGAAGCTCAGAAGTTAATGTTGTAAAATATTTGCTTTTGCATTTGTCGTTATCCTATTAGATTGTCTGGAAAAACAAAGAGATACATGCAGCATGGCTAAAATGTAATTTACTTCCTTGGTTATAGCATAGACCTACAACTGGTTTACTGCCTCTGCCTGCTTTCTCACCTCTATCACATTTTGATCTTGTTTGGATGATACAATAAGCTGATTTTGAAGTTTATGTTGGTTAATGAGAATTAGCTGATCTGGACTTCATATTTCATTCCCCATGAAGGTAGAAGAGTTTGTTTAAACTTGTCCAACACTTATCCCTTATCAAGGTGGTAACAACTGTTTCTAGCCACACGATTTAGTTGGCTATGGAAGATCCTTTCCATGTTTTCTATAGATCTTAGAGGGCTCTATCCCCCTCCTCTGCTTAAAAAAGGGTTGTTGAGAAGGAGAGCAGATGACTGCTTTGCTTTCTTAGTACCTCTCATTGTGCAAGTTACCATAAGGTAAGCTTAGGAGGAAAAGAACCATGGAACCCACACTGGTTTTGGAAAAGCTCACTAGTAGACTCTCATGTTTGGCAAAGAGTTTATCTTGTTTACATTTTCACTGCCTTACACTATGCAGTGCATTTTATACAGATACAGCTGATGCAATTATATTTATACACACACATATAACTGCAAGTACATATTCAATGTGATCTGTATAAAAGGAGGGAGCTAGAAACTTATTTCTTGAGAAAAAATAAACTGAGCATCTTTTTTATATTTCTACTTTGTAAGTTTATATATCTAATCGATTGAGACTTTCACTGGCCCCATGGACCAGTTTTGCTGAGTATATACACTTATAATTTTGGAAATTATCCAACTGAAGTATTGGTCTGGCTCACGATTTAAGGGCTTTGGCTGCCACAAATCTGGGGTCAGCAAGTCACAGTTGCAGTCACTGTGCCTGGAAAGCAGGGCTGGCTGTGATCACTTGGAGCCCTAAGGTAATCTTTCAGAAAACCAGGCCCCATAGTCTTTATCAGGGTCAGTACCTGGGACTCTGGAAGGTGACCCTCTTCTTCTCCTGCCCACATTAACCTCCTCTACTCTCTCAGATACACACAATATGCCGTGTGGGACTTTGTGCCCTTGCTGAGGTGGGAAGATGCAGTAAGGGAAGAAAGATCAGCCAGACTGGAGGGAGGTGCCCATCTGCCACTGCTAGCTGTGCTGGAAGCCACAAGGGCACTTTTCCTAACACATCTCTTTTTCTTCGCAGATGGTTCTGCTGGCTCGCTGCGAAGGGCGCTGCAGCCAGACTTCGCGCTCGGAGCCCATGGTTTCTTTCAGCACTGTCCTGAAGCAGCCCTTCCGCTCCACCTGCCACTGCTGTCGGCCCCAGACCTCCAAGCTGAAAGCCATGCGGCTGCGATGCTCAGGGGGCATGCGGCTCACTGCCACCTACCGCTACATCCTCTCCTGCCACTGTGAGGAGTGCAACTCATAGGGATGTACCTACCGCAGCAGTGAGGGGACCGGGATGCTGCTGTCAGGGAAGGCTCCCAAGAAGTCACGTGAGGTGATGCTGATGCTCCCAGCGTATGATTGCAGCGAGGACAGGACTAACCAGGCTGGATTGGATCTGAGGGCTGAGGCATAAAATATCCTGGATGGTTCTGGTACCGAAGTGTGGGCTGTGATAAACACAAAAGCACAAAAGACTTGTTTTTAAGAAGCCTTTCTTTTTTTCTGAAAGGATATTTTTGTGAGTTTCTTCTTTTTCAGGCTCAGCTCTGACTACAGAGAGGCACTTCTACTTTAAGCCAAGGGCAGCAGGCAAAAAGAGAGGAAAGTCAGCTGGATGACAGCACTGCTCTCTGGGAGCTGGCGTTTGGACATAGGATGGGCATCAGTTCCCACATATGACCTCTTAACCCAACAATTTATTCTCAGTCTCCTAGTTATACTGGCCTTCAAAACAAACGGTGTTGTTGACAAGGGTTATCTGTTACTGGTCTAGCAGCCAAGCGCTGGATAACTTTAACTGTGGTTTAGCAGTAATTACAAATAAATCATTGAAAACTGAACTGGATATGAAATGTAGAGCTGGGGTTACCCAGTCCCAGCCAGCTGAAGTGATTATTTGCAACATGCAGCATCTCAGTTCAGTGGCTGAGCAACTCCTGAAAAGTGAAAGGTCATGAGACTCATTATTCCCCTCTAAAAGCCTGGAAATGTGACATATCACATCTGTCACAAAAGCCGTTATTCAATCACTAAAAACTAATCAAAGATTAAAATGACACATACTAAATGGAGTCTTTTCTTAATGTGGGTAGACCTGTTGATCTACAGAGTCAAAGCCACCAGAATAATGACCAAACCTAGGACTTATTTTTATCTACAGCTTTGAGGTCATCGAGTGAGTACCATCTTGCCTTTTTTAGACAAGCAATCGCAGATACAGGGGAATCACACTGACCCGTGAGTGTCCTGGTTGACTCACCCTCCGGCTTGGCAGCCACCCCGGGAATCACACAGCTCTTGGCTGGGACATATGCCCATGTGTCCTTTGTGGACGCACAAAGATGTAGGAGGCTGTGGCAGGGTTAACACAAGTCCAAACCTCAGCCATAGGTGGAGCTGTCCCACAGCCAGGGCATCAGAGCTGCCAAGTTCTGCAGAGCAGGAGTATCTACTGCTTCTCCATAAGAAGCAAGTGAGGCCATTATCTGCTTTTCCCTGTAGGATCTTTGCAGAAAAAAAAAAATGCCCCAAGGAGCTGAATAATTTGCAGTCATTGTCAAGGTGAACAAATCTCAAAATAACAAAGAATTACAAGTTTTGGAATATTATTTGTAGAGAAACTCCATCCCTCCTCCATTAATATAAGGCCTTTAGGAAGGTTCAGTCACAGTCACTTGTGACTGCAAGGAAACAACATAATGTATTACAGATCTCATGTCCTTAAATGGCAGTATATCCAGTCAGTCAGCAATATGTCTGTGGTGTTCACTTAAGCCTTAGTAAGACATTTTTTGATAGAAGTTATGAAAGTGTCAGGACCATCTTTACTGTGTAAGGATTCGGAGTCAGTGCAGTTTCTGCCTCTTGGTAGCATTCACTTGTGTAGTCCCACAGTTATTCTCTGGGACAGACTCCCCTGCACAAAAAAGTCTGGTGGGGTCCCACGGTATGGAGAAGTCATAAAACTGTAGAATCATTTTGATTGGAAGAGACCTTTAAGATCATGAAGTCCAACCATTAACCTAGCACTGCCAAGTTACCACTAAGCCCTATCCAAGCCCAGTGTTTAGTCCATCTGTTCAGCGCCATCCAGTCTGCAGCAAACGCCATAGACAGCAGCATGGGGATACACACTGTTGTTGCAGGGAGTCCCCAGTGTCTGCCAGGGACAGTGGTTGTCCCATGTCTGCACAGAAGTTACTGTGGCTGCTCGGGTACAGCCAGATTCCTTTGCCACTGCCTTCTCAGGGGGAATATTTATGGGATGTGAAGGCAGGTGACAGACACTGGCCTTGCAAGTGAAATCATGGAGCTAAATGGATGTGGAAATCAACAGGGGACAAGTACACCTACAGACACTGGTTAGAGAGGTTTGTGGTACGTGGGAAGGACTGTCTCTGTCTCCCAGAGAAGATTTGGAGATGGCCAGTTTTAAACAACACAGAGCTGTGGGCAAACAAAGGAGTAAATCAAACTGTTAGAAGCTGATGAGCTCAGATTAAAATGTCAAAACCAGAAGTGATGAGCCCCAGTGAGCTCATTAGACACCACTCGTTGTTTCAGTGCTGTCAGTCATTCTTTTCACATCTGATGCATGGTTTGAACATCAAAGGGTGAGCGATGGGAGCGTGAGCCGGGCATTATCACCAGAGTACTTTCTATGAAAGATCATATGTGCGTCTTTTTTCCAATCTCTTTCAACCTTCAGCATCTAAAAATCCCATTATCCAAAAAAGCATCACCCCCCACTGCTAATTATATATAGAAAATTCCAGTCCTTATCCGAAACATCAGTAATACCTTTGATAACCAAATAACTATATCACAAAATATGCATGACCTGTAAGTGTGGGATAGAGTCTGCTGCACACAAGTAATGCTATGCTGTTATTTAAGGCATGGGGAATGTTTTAAGGGTAACTGCTATATCCAGCATGTCCCGTTACCCCATTCTGGGTTGTGCTGCTGCTGGCCTTTTCTACTGGTGCTAAATGGAATCCTAGGGGGCTGTGGCGCAAAATTTGGGTGACAATTTGCACTGCTTTTGCATAGCTGCAGGATGTAGCAGAGCAGTGTGGACCTGATCACAGTCCTCTGGCAAGGAGAGAGGAGGGCTTTGAGCAGAGACCACGCCTGAGCCAATTTAGAAAAAGAGAAAATATTTATAGCAAGAGAAGAGCCTGGCTGATATTTATTTCCACATCCCCTCACTATCATAGTGCCAGAGCTATAATTGTTCAAATCGGCCTTGCAGAAGATATTAATGTTTCAACAAAAGGCTTTTTTTTTTTTTTTCTTCTCTCACACCCCACATTCCTTCCACTTTTGCTCCATTCCTCTAATGAAATCATCACCTTGTGACCACAAAGGCTGTTGCCAGGCATAAATGTTGAGATGAATTCAACATTATCTAATTTGACTGTTGAGTCTTTAACTTAGTGCATGGAAGGAATATAACAGAAATTATGACTGACAAGACAAAAGATACTTGTAAATAGCTGGTACTGGATATTAAACAATGAATCAAACTTTCAAATTCTCCTTTTGGCTTTGTCAGGCAGTCTTCATATTAACATTTAAAAAGAAGAAGAACTATTCAAAACCAAATGCCCCAAAGTAATTTATAAATCTATATTTTGATACTTTTTTATTGGTATATTAGGTAAATAAGTGCTGAATGAAGCACACAAGTGCTACCCATGTCAAAATTCAAAAGGTGCATTGAAGCAAAAGAAACTGAGGCTTCAGATAAAAACTATAAGAGAGTAGTGAGAAAGAGTCCAAATGGTGCTTAGAGATGAAACAGCTTCCTGACTTCTTAGCCTGACACCACTCTAGATTCTTAAGCTCCATTTTTCAAGTCAGACTAACATGTAAGTACTTAAATTGAACAACAGGGAGGTCAATGTCCAGTTGTCCAGATAATATTGTGGGGCTTTGTCTTCGCTAAAGTACCCTGAGAAGGTTTTCTCCTTTTTTCCCCTCACTGTACCTCACCATCTTCCCTCACAGAAAACTTGGTTCAGTTGTGACCGTCCTGTGGTTTGTTCAAGATAAGATGTGATACAGGCTTTCGACTGTCACCACCCTATGCCTTT
>VXBW01006294.1:689541-721114 GCA_013400375.1 Thinocorus orbignyianus | reverse complement strand
TTTTTTTTTAAATTAAGTTTCTGAGTCCAGCTTGGCTTACTTTCAAAAGCCATCAGTCCCAGTAATGGTGGTGTTACATTTGAGCTGGAGTGATGGAGACCAGGAGGGAACACTAGACCTTTGCTGGTACCTTTTGCTTCTAAGAAAAGTCTTATAATGCTAATGCATTTTGTGTCTTAACAGAAATAAGCTGTGACTTTCCAGAGTAAAAAAGCCCATGATCTAGCACATTTTAATTATTATGCTCCCAGATTCACTGGGTCTGTTAAGCACTTAAAGCTGCATAGACACAAACATGGTTTGCTGGTTCAAGCCTTATATGAATTGTTAAACTGAAGAACTCAATGCTTTCTTAGAGATGTCCCCACTGACTTACCTTATATCTCACCTTGCTCTCTGAGCCTGGAGAACTTCTACCAGACAATTGATCCTGAGTCTGACTATCTCCTGTTGGCTTTTATCAGGACTTCTGTAAGCTACTGTCACAGTTCTCATGGCGATAATGGAGAGGTGAAATTCACTTATGTCCATGGTACACCACAGCCTGCGCTGGGCCTTCACCTGAGCCTCAGAGGAGACCTATTCAGCAACTCCTTGCAGATCTACCATGAAGCCCTGAAACTCAAACAGGAATATATAGATTGCAGCCAGAATATTTTTGTAAAAGATGGGAGGCTACTGTCTCATAGGAATAGTCCTATGCTCTGCTGCTTTTGTCTCTCACCTCAGTTCTTAGGATCTGATATCATAGAATCATAGAATGGCTAGAGTTGGAAGGGACCTTAAAGATCATTGAGTTCCAGCCCCACCTGCCCTGGGCAGGGACGCTTCCCACCAGAGCAAGTTGCTCAAAGCCCCATCCAGCCTGGCCTTGAACACTTCATCATCATCATGTGAGAAGAGAGATGCTCCTGAGCTCCCTTCTGTGGGCGTGTGGCTTTTCACTACCTAGTCCTACATGTTTAAACACAATGATTTCTTACTGTCTTTGTCTGAAACAGTGTTAAACCCTCTAGGAAACACTGTTCTGCTTAGCAAGGATTTTTTCCTCTGACTTGAGCCACAGGTGTTTTTGAAAAATCCAAATGGCATTGAAAAGGTCAGGGAGGGTGTGTCTGCCTTTCTTTGGCTCTATAGTTATTTAAAATACAAGGTGTGTGGAAAAAGGAAAAAAGAGGATATCCAGGTTAAAAGTGACTAAGCCTTCTAAAACATATTGCATTATAGCTAATGGGTATTGAAACACTCTTAGAAAAGTGCAGCAGGCTGTGTGGGAAAGTAGCAGCCCAGTAAAACTGCTATGCTGCACATGTTCCATAAGCTGGTTGAAAATCCAAATAGTGAGTCTATCCCCTTTATTTTGCAAACAAGGGGTCACAACCTTCATTTATGGTTCAAAAGAGGGAGGACAGGTAATCGCCTGTCTGCAAATAACGTTAGCAAGCAGGCTAGTGCAGTGAAAATGGTCCTTGGTGCTTCTATGATATGAAGAAGACTATGTACATCAAGATACAAAAGATCAGAGTTCGCTAATGAGAATAAGCAATCTTGTTTGGCCTGCATCAAGAATGCATATTTCAAAATGGTTTGGTTTGCCTTTTTCTTTTCTTTTTTTTTTTTTTTTTTTTTTTTTTAATAAAACATCTGGGAGAGGTGAAGGAATTAAGAGTATGTATGAAAAGACAAGAAAAGACAAAAGGACATCTATCATTTGTCCAAGTCATAATGAATGAATACTTCCTTTAGATGTCTATCAACAGCACAGTTTACTGAAACAAAATTTTCGAGGCAGTTAATCACATTCCCAAATAATCTACGTATATTTATCTCAACCTTTTTTTTTTTAATTTTTTTTTTTTTCTCTGAAGAATTAAAGAGTCAGTCCTGAGTTAGAATTGTTTTCATTCAGATGCACAACTGCTATTCTAAGCTCTATATGGATCTCAAGACTCCATGACACAAAAACTAATGGAGGTTAGCACTGATGTTGTGAAGTGTAGACAATCGCTGTATAAAACCAGGATTAATACTGGAAGCAGCAAGCATTAAGTGGTGTGCCAGGATTCATCTCCCCCAGCTCCCTACCCGAAGCTCCAGACACTTCATCTTACTGGCTCTGATTTTGCTTCCAAACTGGTTGATACTCAGGTGGAGAAGCAGAAGGCCCTCTTCCCTGAAAGCATCAGTCCCCAGCTCTGTAACAGATGGGGGTCAAACCCCCTGTCTGAGCAGAGGAAGGTCTGGAATCCGTCCCCAGTGCCTCAGGTGAGCATGCTGCCATGTAGGTGCTGAGCAAAAGGGAGGTGGTGCAATCATCAAAGTGGTTGTCACTGAACGCAATGCAGTCTGAGTGAGCTAAGCACATCCTGAGCATTGGCAGAAAAAACAGGCTGCTCTTTGGACTTGAGATTTTTGCAAGCCAACTGACTTTACGCAAATGCAAGTTCCATGTAGTCCCTGTATAAAAGGCAGAAATAACCTCTGCTGGTCACAGAAGATTCTGTCTGAAACTCTGAGGCTGAAAATGTCCCAGGCAGGTGTCCAAGTGTATTAGAAATTAGAATTCACGCAAAATTAAGAGTTACACTCACTGTCTTCATCCATTTCACTTGCCCTGCACCTCAAACACGTGGAAACAATTGTGCTGCTGGGATCCTGCTGCTACTGTCAGACACATCTCCACATTGTCACATACAGAGCCTGTCCAAATACTCCTGGCAACCGGGGATGGGATGCTGGAAGAAGAAACCTGTGTCCTGCTACAGCACGACTGTGCAGACTTAACCAATTCTAATTTTGTATGAGTTAGATTATGTTCAAATATTACCACTCCAGGGACTAGAATTTCTACTGGCGTACATATTTTATTCCCTTTGAAGTGCAAGAGAGTCCCTACACTGCAAGAAGCCATCCCTGTGCTTCCTAATTTCTCCCATGTTGTTTCTTTGTTTATATTTGTTGCTGCCTTTAATGTCTTGAGCAATGAGGAGCCAGTAGTCCACCTCTCTTCCTTTGTGCTCTCCAATATGGGAAACCCACAGGGGGGAAATATACACATCCTCCTCCTCTATACTGGAGACTTCTTTACTCTTTTGCATCTTGTTTCGAAGACTGAATGATGTGCTAATTCTGTTTTTTCATCTGCAGGCACTGTAGAGTCCAGGACACTGAGACTGCCTATTTTGTGACCTAGTGTTGGAAACTCTACATGTTGTCTACTTTGTGATTTTTTCCCCTTAAACTGGTAAATGCAGGTAGATGTGTATGTGTATGTACACATGTGTGCACAGAGAGAGAGAGACAGGGAGGGTGAGACTGCATTTACTCTAGAATGGGAAAAGCAATAGTTTCTAGCCTTGACTTGGATAATCACGGCTTTGTGGGAAATTATTTGTATTACAGTCTTTCAATGAAATATAAAAAAGAAACATAGAGAGACACACACAAATCTACTTTTCTATATTCATAGATACATTTTGATGTGTGTTTAAACCCAAATAGTGCCATTGCTGTTAGGCATAATAACTGCACGAACGACCTTGAACGCAGTAACGTGAAAGCTGATAAACACAAAAAGATGCTTGTTCAGCAGCACACCTGGTTGCAGCGGCAGCAAAGGGCGTTATTGATTCTGCTCCTACATTTTGCTGAGTAACCTACGCTTTTCCCCGGAGGTGGAGCACGGCGTGAGGCTCAGGCATGATGAAATCCCTACGGGTTCCCTCCTCCTTTCCTGGGAGAGAGCAGGGGCTGGGGCTGAGCCTTTAGGTGGAGCTCACGTACCGCCGCTCCTGGGAAGAGAAGCGCTGCAGCTCCTGCAGGACACGACAAGAAGAGCCTGGAAAGCAGAGCTGGTCTCCCGATTTTTACAGCTCAGACTGATAGCCAGGCTCCTCACAAGGTGAAAAATGGTTTCTTTTAATAGAATCATAGAATGGTTAGAGTTGGAAGCGACCTTAAAGATCATCGAGTTCCAACCCCCCTGCCGTGGCAGGGACACCTCCCACTAGAGCAGGTTGCTCAAAGTCCCATCCAGCCTGGCCTTGAAAAGGTTTTTGAAAGCTATTTGAAAATTACTTTTGCCCCGCATACGATGTTGACTAGTGCACACGGGACACAAGGCTGGCAGTGGCCCACCTTGGCTAGGCTACATTATCAGGCCTGGAGTTGTTGTGTGCACCTGGTTACCAGTGAAGGATGCATATGATCCCAGAGACTCATGGTGTAGGTCCACACAATCAGGGAAGCTCCTCTCAGGTCTACCTTGCATCCCAGACTAAAAGGATCTCATGGGCCTTCAGGTCCAGAATGAGCCATAGTATGGCCCAGGAGGAGCACAAGACAGCAGCTGCATCTGGCACCTTTTGCTGTGTGGCTGCAGAAGGCTGTGTTGGGTTGTGGGATGGAGAGAGCAGTACAGGGCCTGTGTGACAGGGAGGAGGGCCATTGCACAAGCTAAATGCAGTGCAAAGCATGAAGAAGCAGGCTTCTGGGAAAGTTTTGTGCTCAGGAAGGGAAATTTGGCAGGCTTGCATCTTCTGTGAAAGGCGTCCTTCCCTGTTCTTCCCACCCCTTCTGTGAGATCTGGCAGGCTGGAGAATGGGCAGAAATAAGCAGAAGGAAGCTTTATGATAGCAGCAAACCCCAAACCATTGGACTGCAATTAAGTGTGTGAGGGCTTTCAATTTTGTCTAATAAAGCCAGGCTTGATAAAGCTGTGTTCATTTTCGCACTGTAAAGGTGATACCAGGCTTGACAAGCAGGGTCTGAGTCAGCTCAGGAGGATGAAAAACATGGGTGTCCTGGGGAGCACCAGAGGATAGCTGTACACAACAGAAGGGAACAGGAGTAGTGCTTAAACCCACAAAATATGAAGAGGCAACATAACAGCACTCCACTTTTCCTATTACATCTAAAGCTGACAGTAATATCTTACCATCCTCACAGAAGATCTTGACATTATCTCAGATCTTGCCCACTGTGTTTTTACGTTCCCAAGCCTACTGGGATGAACAGATGTTTGGGACAGCAAACTTTTTGGAAAGCAACTTTACACTGAAACTGGCCAGCTGCCAGCTCTGGGATGGTGAAATTCTTGCATGGATATCAAAGAGAGATCAGAGGTGCCAAGTGTCCTGTTGCAGCCGTGGCAGTGAATGGAAAAGTTGAATTTATAACAGCTGCCTGCAGCTTGCTGTCCCAGGGCTGACCTAAAGATTCAGTGGTTAGAGCAAAGCCAGGGCTGCCAGGTCAGTGTGCAGCTGGCTTGTCCCAACATTGCAGCTGGAGTGGTGACGTGTGTTAACAGCAGAGTTGCTCTAGCACTCTCGTCATTTCATGACATTTTATGAAATACCATGACTTTGGCTCCCTCTTACACTTAATGTAAGCTGACATGAGGTTCGGCCAGGTACAAACAAGGTTGATATTGCCAGTCTACAACAACTTCAGCCAGGAGAATCTGTCTTACAGCATCTGATTTTATGCAGCTGGGGCAACTAAGTGGGAGGCGAAGTTCAGATATCCAGTTAGCAGCCAAGGCTTTTTAAGAGCAGGTTTTGTCAATCACCTTTGGCTTTATCCTTAGATGATATTTAAGTCTTTACAGCTGAGAATCAGTGACAGGTGGAAGAGGGGAAGTAAAGGGATGCCTCCAAAAACAAAGTTTCTGCAACCATGCTGCAGACAAAGGAGAGTCCAGAAGGGCAAGAGGCATTTTGAAAAGAAAACACACAAGAAAGGCTAAATACAAAGCAGAACGGCTTTGTAATTCTGCAGCCTGCAGAACTGCTCTTACTTCTTACTTTATTTCAGTTGGATTCTCACAAATTTCTTATCTTTTTCTCTGCTTGCACAAGAAAAAAGGCCTGATGGTTCTGAATATCTGTAAAATAGGAAATTGTTTGGTGAGATGTTTTCCAGATAAAAATTCATCAGCTCAAACAACATCTATACCAACATACCTTCCCCATTCTGTGATCTCTCATACCACTATCCAAACCTCCCACTCATGTATGTAGTAAGAAGTTTCAAAGGGAAATCAGGTTCTAAGGGAAACAAATTTTAACAGTGTTGCTGATGCATGCTTCTCATTCTGTTACTACTTTGATTTCCCCTCTAGTCTCCTGTTTCTTTTCAGAGGATGAAGTCCAATTACTATAAATGTGTGCAATACAAGTAATTTAAGACGAGGGTTAGGGTTAGGGTTAGGAATATTCACTATCCCTTTCACATGACAGATCTCTGCCCACTGCTGTAAGCAGTTACTGAGATGAGTAATAACAAGTGCCATTGTTGCAGCATTAGTCCTATTTGCAATGTAAATATTACCCTTTTTGGTGGTTTTCTTCTGCACTCTAAAAATGTGTACCAAAACATCATTAGAATATACTGAATGCAGGATATTATCCTGTGTGTTACACAGAACTTAGCAGGCTGAATTTGGTTCCCAGAACAAGGCACCCAGAAACAGGTCTATGTCTAGCCTCCCACTGCAGTCGGTGGAGATCTGGTCAAGACTACCAAATCTCAAGTCAGCTCAGCTGACCAGAAACTAGTGTACACCTCTGGGTGAGCTGAGTAGCCTTCTAGACTGAACTGATTATCCTGACTAGATGGATCATAACAGGTGACACCTATTGCATGGGTAGACATGTCCTCTCCAGTCTTAATATCCAAGCTGAATCAATCTGCTCTTTCTTTCTCCAAAGACAGAGAAGAAAGAAAAAAAAAAAAGAAAAAAAAAGAGCAATTGCATTACTGTAATTTATTACTTTTACTATAATTCTTATGTACAGATCAATATACTATACACAAGAAAAGAAAAAGAGAAGGATGATTTTAACTCAAAGACCTCATTTCCAGATGTAACCACACAGCAGCTGTGGAGATCAATAGGAGTCACAGGGGTGCTGTGACAACACAGTCTCTCTAGTGATATCCTCACAAATAAAATGAGAAAACATGGTCTAGATGGAACTTCTGAGAAGTGAGTAAGCAACTACTGTCAGAGAATAGCTACTAGTAAACACCATCAAAATGGGAGATTATATCAGCTGGGGCCCTTCATATTTTCACTGATGACTGAGATGATGAAGTAGGGGAGAATGCTTACTGTATTTGCACATGGTATTATAGCAGGGGGGACTGCAAACACAAGTTAATATTCAAAGCATTCCTGAAAAACTGAAGGTACTGCTCCAAGTAAACAGAAGGGAGACCTGAAAGATGCAGCAAACAGGAGAGAGTAATCAGCTGCATAAATATAAACCTTCTCCAGGAGGAGATACGGGGGTTATGGTAGGTCACAGTAGAGCATAAGTCAATAGCATCATCTTATGAGAAAGCTAAATGCAGTACTGGGAGGCATCATGAGGTACCTGAAGCAATCCTTCCTCTTTATTCAGTGTTAGTGAAGCTTCAGCTGGAATAGTGTGGTCAGTTTAGAGCTCAAGAAAGCACTGAACAGAGAAAGCATAGATGAGAGAAATTCTAATAGTCAGAGGACAAGAAAACATAGCCTATAAGACAGAATTGAAGGAAGTGTGTTGTATAACCTAGAGAAGAGAAGGCTAAGGGAAAATCTGCTGAAAATATTACAATTTGCAAACAGCAGCTACAGGGATTAGATTCCTAATATCCATAATGAAAAAACATTCTTAGGCAGAGACAATGAAGGACTGGAAAAGGTGGCTGTTAAGACATATCTTTAGGTGCATTTAAGAAGAGTTTAGATAAGTGTTTAGGTATAGTCAATCCTAACTCTGGATGGTAGAGTGAATTAGATGATTTCCTCAGGTCTATTTTCATGCCTCTGTGTGTAACAGCGTGTCACAACCATTTTGTCATGATATCTTTCTCTCGGGTAAGTTAATGATGCATGACTTCTGAGAAGAGGGTTAAAAAAATTGTGTCACTAAACTAAGCAGACGAGGTCAAGGCATGAGTCCTCATTGCAGGAGCTGCTGCAGAAAAATTATGTCAAAGCGATTCTCTGATCAGGAAACAGAAAAGGAGAGTCACTTGTAAACTGCCATTAAAACTGAGCTAAAAAGACAGCAGAGATGCAACGTACTGAAAATGTGAATATACTGTGAATTTGTTTCACATAACGGGGCAGCTTGCAGAGGCTTGGCAATGTTTGGGTCTTTAAAGTGTGGGCTAAGGGAGTGTCTTTATCCTGACTGTTCTTGGCAAGAGGAACTCTAACATTAGCTTGCAGCTGTAAGCATGAGCTCTCAGTGCCTGCTGCAGAAGCCTGTAGAGCTGAGGTAGATTTAACTCAAGGTCTTAAAATCTGCTTTTACTCTTTTTTGCCTCCACTTTTTCTCCCCAAGAGTGATTTGATTCTCTTCCTCCTGGTTTACATTTTTGCTCCTGTTCTTGTTTATACTCTGTACTTTCCAAAGACCTTGAAACATTTGTCACATAGCCAGGAGGCTCGGAAATCTCTTCAGGCTTGAAGTCAGGTCCTTGACACAGTCAGTATCAGCACTAATCTTTCCTCACTATAATGCTCCGGCGATAAACAGATATGCTTCTGGTCTACAGTTCAGTGTCAAGGCCGTAAGAAATAAGATACCTTGTTTTTGAATAAAGGAACAGAGACCTAGGTTTTCTAGCCATGAAAGTATGAAAGGAGATGTCCAAAAGGCAGGGGGAAAGGTGTTTTGCAACCTCAGAAAACGGCCTAAGAGAAAACATTTTGAGGGGAAAAGGTTGAGGCATAGGGATATGACTTGTAACTAGAACACAAGAAAAGATGTAAATACTGGTTCCATAGAGAATAGGCATACAGAGCTACGCTGCCTATAAGCACAGCTGTCTCCTGGGAGTCTCTGCTAACAGCAAAGAGCAAAGGTTAAGTGAAGATGTGTGAGAAACATCAACCTGTCTCTGAGTGAGCTCTTGTAATGTGGTATCACCTCTTAGTAATCCCATTTTTCACTAGAATTGATCAAAGCAGGTATGTCCACTTTGAAAAAGAGCTGATTCTGCTTCCTTCCTCTTCTCCACTCATACACACCCCTGAAAGTCCCAGCTGAAGAGGGAGTTATATGTATGTTTTCCCTGCTTTCCTACCTACTTACCTGTGCTCCTGGAACAGCTGACTTTCAACCGAAGCAACAGTAAAATGACCTCTCCTGTATTCAAAGACAAGCTAGCAGGAAAATACAGAGTACCTCATCATACAATATAAAGATGTGCCACACCAGGCTTTTCCTGGGTTTTGGGTTTGTAAAGTTTCTTTCCTCTGTCTGCACTGACAAACAGCAGAAAGAACCTGCTGGACAGCAGCTCCTCTGCTGCCTTTCAACACCTGAGGCAATAAGCAGCTCCATGTTGCCTGGTGTTTAGCCACATCCAACTGTATTTTACAGGCTGGTTGGAATGTGAGAGAAGGCATGGAAACAGCATGACTGTGAGGAGCTGTTTTCCTTTTTCTACCAAGTGTAAGTCCTTCAGTCACAGAGACCACGGTTACGTGGTCTGCTGGGGAGCAAAAATGCCTCTCACACCTCATGAACACATGTGACCTATGGACCATTTTGTACAATAACTATGATGTGGAATATGGCCAATGTCAACAAGGAGGTAGAGTGACATTATCATAGTTTATTTGAATATTACTTGATCTATAATCTGTCTTGAAAATCACTGAGGTTATGAACCTTTTAGAGAAGCGTACAATAGCCAGTAGGATCCTTTGCCTCTATCTCATTTAATTGCCATGGCCTTTTCAAATGCCAGCACTGAAAATTTTTCTCGACAGGACATGTGTTCAGGCTCCAAGGCTTCATAAGACTACAGTAACAACCAGAACATATTTTTTAATTGTATTATGAGGTATGATTCTAATTTTCCTGGATAATGAATCATCACTGAGTGTCAGACAAATCTACCAAAGCTCAACACATAGAACAAAAAATAACCTCATTGTTGACAAAACTCGAGATTTTCCATTTTGCTGCTTCCATACATTTAAACCAGGTTACTCTATCACTTTCATTATAAATAAAAACTGCTTCTCTGTCTCCTGGCAGGCAACATATGTGCTTCTTCCCTCCTTCCCTTTCCCTCAGGGACTGATACTTTGATGGGAGCATGATTAGACAGTGGAAAAAAGAAGAGGAATCTTGCTAGAACAAAACCAATGTCAAGATAATGTAATAAAAGACCATGAAAGAGAACAAACAGGTACTTTGTAACAGAGCTGAGACACATCACCTTTTTGTTTGCCTATTCAAAAGCAAATAGTGACAAATACAGTTTGTCTTCCATTTAATACAGATCAAAATGCTAAGATAACAATTAAATAATGAGGCCTGTGATAAAATTGTTGATTTTATGGTATTCCTCTTCAGTATTTATTTCTGTTACAAATGTTTACAAAGAATTCTTCTTGTAGAGCACTAACAGTGTTGAAATGCAACTAAATTTGCTACAATCTAGGACTGATATTAGTGTGGGATAGGATGAGACTAATGTGAACTGCAGAATGCATGCAGTGACAGCTCTTTTTTGAAATAAACTGTTTGATGCTGTACATGGCATGCTTGAATTTTAAGCCACAGCTGGTACCAGGAAGTATCGGAAAAATTTCTTCATAGTAAGACGGTCAAGTCTTACACTGTTTCTAGTGCATAGAACTGAGGTATGTACTTCACATGAGCCAGAAAAAGATATTTATAATCAGAAAAGCCTTCTTTTTTTTTAAGCGGTTCTAATCATAAACAAAACAATTTCTCTCAGAAAGTAAGTTGTTCTGTACTTAGGAATGAATGATATAATTTTAATTTTATGCTGTATCATTAAGCTGTGCACAGATATTAATACTAATTTATATTTCATCTTCACTCCTCCATAACAGCCAGAGGTTATGCAGTCTAGTGTTCTTGCTTGGTGATCTCTGGATTTTTCATGCCATGAAAACCCCTCAGAATTTCTGTAGGCAACTATGCATCTTCAGTACAGTTCTAATTGGAAATACCATGAGGGTGATGTTAGCTCCATGATCATTTGCAGATCACTTGCCACAGTCTTGCACAATACCATGCTTTGAAGACAAACAACTCTTCAGGATTCACTTACAGAGTACAAAGAGTAATCTCCTTTAAAATTTGGAATGACATTATTTGGTGTCTAATGAACAACATTACCTCTGGAACAGGTCCTTGTTCAGGATGCATTGTACAGTTTGGTGAAACGATGAAGACCAGCAGGATATGTATGTTAAAAACTGTTTTAAAGAAATGACATAGTTACTTCCTATGACATCATGTTATCTAACCTCCATCACTTGGGGAAAGATTATGAAGGCACAATGCCCCAGAGCCAGGTTCCAATGTCCCCAAGTCTAAATAGGTCCTCAAACCCAACAGTGAGTGCCCTAGCCACATATGTATATGTATACTTGCTAGATTATCCACAGAAATACTGTCCTCTGGTTCTGCAGAATCCCTGTGCTTAGCTTTATTAGAGTGTGTCCTATCCAGAGCTGTGGCACCTGTTTCTGGGGTCATTGGTCAACACTCATCTGGACTTCAGGACGCCTTGCATAGGCTGTTAGCAGGAATATTCTCCAGAGGGGAGTGAAAACAAATTACATCTATTCCTAATGAAGAAATAAATTAACATCAAACAGCTTCCAGAGTTCATGCACAAATATTTATGCTGTTTTAACCTCCTCTCACCATAAAGTCCTTCATCTAAGCTTTACCTGCACTTCTCTGTATACTGTTCACTGCCAAAGCCTTGCACATTTGCAATCTCTTTTCCAAGCATAGCAAAGCACTGTGAAAGTAGGTATAGCAATGCTGCCTTATCTCAAGATGAGAACTAGACACAAAATTTCACAACACAGTTTAGAAGACATGGACATTGTTTACTTTACAAAGTTTTCTGCAAAGGAAAACATGACATGGAAAATTCCAGGCATGCTCTTGTGACAGAGAGACTTTTAGATAGAGTGGAGTTCCCTGGAAGGAGTCTGTTGTGGTTTAAGGCATGACTGCCATCTCCCTTCCCATTCAGAGTGGCTAGAAAGACTGTCCAAATGAACAACAGCCTTGCTTATTTTGCTGGGTTCCTCTACACCTTCATAGGCCAAAGTCTCACTGTTTCCTCACAAGGATTAGCAATATGTTCAGTATCAGCGCTGCCTGAAGTAGTATGAATGCAGCCACCATCCTAGCTTCAGGAGGCCTCTCTGGCTTTCCATCAACACAGAACTCATGTGAAACCTGTGAGTTTACCTCTGACCTTTGGATCAACCTGAGTAAATACAGACACTATTGCCCAGTCCAGCTCTGCAACACAGTTTGCTGTAGCACTGAACCTAGAAGACAGTTTTATGCACTTATCTCCTAGGGGTATGAAAATGGTCTTGGCTTTCCTTGGGAGATGACTGAAGAGTGGTATAAAGGGTCTTAAGATCAGCTTCTGCAAGATCTCTACCCACTCACCATGGGACCAAGTCTACAGAGCTGTACAACGGAGTGCTAATCCATGCTGCACAACACCTTCTTCGGAGGAAAACCTATACCTGTTTCTCAAGGGGATGATATCTTGTAATGCAATAAAAGCCAGTGTTCATTGGGATATGGCCACTGAGTGCCAGTTTAAAAGATACAGGTACATCAAAGAATCTGACTTCAGAATACATTCCCTTATTAAGCAAGCCTCATGGTTATATAATGTTTACAATCCCAGAGTCTCCTATACAAATGTCAGGATTTTTTTTCAGAAATATCACATGTATTTGCTGATGAATTATAAGTGTGTTTACTTTGCTTATCTCTATGGTTTTTATTGGTCAGCCAATCCCAGATGAAATGCTGACTGTTCTAATTAGCTCAGGGTATTTGAAATCACTAACCAATATTCAAAAGGCCATTTCTTTCTGTTATTGCCTATACATATTCTCCAAGTATAAAAGTATGCAAATATACTTGGTTTATCAAAATTTTACATCAGTGCTAAGGCATTTATTGCTGTGGATTCATAAGATCTGACTGACAGAATTGCTTCAATTGCTTCACTTGACTGACATAACTTAAAAGTCACATTTATTTGCCAGAAGAATTACCAGATGAGACATTCCTTGTACCTTTGTCTGTCTGTATCTGCACATGTACCAGTTCCAGAAACCTGTGTACCTTAGACTGTCTAACTTCAGTGAACTGCTTGCACATGTTAATGTTCTTCTCATCTGAAATCACACATGAAAAATGAACCATTTTTTCATGCCCAGGAACTTTAGAATAGCAATAAAAAACATAAGACAGGCTTTCAGAAAACAGTCCCTGATACATGCATGAATCTCTCCACTGACTCTGACAGTCGTAGAACAAGATCACAAAACACATTGGTGATCAGCAATATGCGAAACAAAAAAATGTGTCAGAATTCATAGATGGCTATGAACTAGCCTCTCACACCACAGTGTGTAATACTAAAAAAATCCAAACAATGAAACCTATTTTGTGACCTATCTCCAAACTGACATAACAGATGAACCAACCCAGAGATGAACTAGCCATATGCACAATATAAACAAGACCAGTAAGCAGTGCTGCTGTATTCAGCAAGATGCCATAGCAGTTTCCCTGACCACTGTGCTTATATTGCAGATACATGCAAGTAACAGGAATAGACTGAAGAAGTTCAGGCTCGCTCAGCCATGGTAGAGAATGACACCAGGCATGAACCATGTAAAACAAGATAGACCAAAAGTGTGTTAGAAAAGTAGGCAAGGCTTCAAAAAGAGTACAGGCTCAAACCAGTGCATGGTCTGATCTGAGGGCATCATTCGGAGTCCTAAAAGAACATTCAGAATAAAAGGCTGCCTGCCTGAACAAGCAAAGCGGATGGAAACAGCTTTGAAGAATACTCTACTGCAAGTGTCTGCATATAATGAGTTACAAACATCTGACACATCACCGTCAGGTATCAATCATTTTCCAGAAGAGCATGAGAGAAAGCAATGCCCACTGCATAAGAAAGGAGGCAATCAGTTAAATGTGCATGACAGTTTAGGACCAAAATTTTAATCCCAACAGAGAAAATGTAGAGAGCTCACCATGATTTTCTCTGCCATCTGATGTGAAATAATAAATGCCAGAAGAGGAAGGATCACTGTAGTTCTTCTCCCAAGAATGCAGACAGTAGGGTCAGGTATTTGAATATGACAAGTTTCTGTTTTCACACCACAACCTAGATGGTTGATGATATTCTAGATGATACTCTTATTCAAAATTCTACTTCACCAAGATAGAGTCAGGACCAGGTGACGTCTTTAGGTAAAATAGTGAAAGTTGCTCTCAGCTCCAACAGCTCCATTGAGTGCAATCACCAGCACCAGAAACTAGATTTCCTTGAACTGAAGAATAGGACAAGAGACAAAGTCCTCTGGTGCTGTCCAGCTGGTTGCTCATCTCTATAAAATAACAGCATTTAAAAATATCCTGTCTAGTACTGATCTCTAAAATCTATCCTTTGTGAAATACAGTCCACAGTAACACTAACTACACGCTGGCTACCTCATGAAATCAAAATACTGATCATGAGAAATGTGAGAGGTGATCAAATAATATTTTTATATGAAAACTATTGTTTGGTGTCTGTATATGATAGTAGTTACATCTGTATATGATAGTAGTTAAAAATCTGATCCACCTAAACCCAATATATTTTTATTTCATTAAAACTAGAAGATTGGCTTCCCTAGATCTGTAAATATAAAGTGAATGCAGCAGGCTCATTTTGTAGAAAACAAAGAGACTTATGAATGATCCTAGCTTCACTGTAGAGAAGTGCTAATATAATCATAATACCTCTGCAAGTTAGGCTTATTAAAATAGCCAAGCCTTTCAAAAGAAGCAGGTTATAAAATGGAAAACAATAAGTAAAGACAGACCTAAATACTTAGAGAGACAAAAAAGAGCATGAAGACAATATGAAAAACCGTATTTATTGTTAGATCCAGAATCTATGGGTTTTAAACTACTGTACATCTTGTAAGTGGATGCATATGTTGGTATTTTTTTGATTCTCTGGAGGACGTTCGTCTTATGGAAATGAGTTAAGGGAAGCATACAAGGATAAGTTGATGAGGAGCTGGCCTGGAGGATTTGTAGGGTAATTAAAGATTGTGGAGAAAGTTTAGGCCTGAAAAGAATAAAAAATGTGTATACAAAAAAAAAAAAAAAAAAAAGGAAAAATAACGAGAGTATGGAAAATCTACCCCAAGCCTCAAAGAACAGGATCAAGTCCTGACCCCAGAGGATTTAGCACAGAAAGACTTGGATTAAATTCAGAACTTTGCACTGCCAAGATTTTGAATGTTTAGAAAACACAGAGTGCAAAGGGTGATTATAAAATAAAGACTTGATTCTGGTCCAGGACACAGCTAACGCTGTTTGTGTCTGTGGGTGCTTAAAATCTGTGCTATGACTTTAATAATTAGAAAGGTCCCAGTTTTCCAATGCAAAGGAGTTCTCCATGCCCATTCTACAAGCTGTATCAGCTTTGCTTCAGGGCATTCAAGGGCACTAGTGAAAGGCATGGAGGATGAGCAGGACAATACAGGCCTTTGCAGAGCAAGGAGCCAATTACTCTTGAAGTCAGAACCTCCTGTTGCTTCTCAAAGAAAAGACAAGATCCTGTGGTCTATACAAAATAACCCAAGTGATATATTCCACAGAAGATTTGTACTGACTTCTCCTTTTCTTCAAGGGTATGAGTATTAGCACTTCCATCACCCTCACTGAAGAACTCTACGAGTAGCTCTTTGCTCCCTAACTACATACCTGGAGTTCTAATAATCTGAAAGTTTATCTAATCTAAATCAATTTGTTAAGCATCCTTGGAGAGAACCAGCCATGTCAGGAGGAAATGTGTCCCACCTCTCTTGATTAACTCGTTTAGTATAGTATAAATCAGTCTCTATCTGGCCTATCTATCTCTTCCATTGCCCAGAGAAAGGAGTTTGTTGGCCATTGCAAATAGTCAACATAAAATGAAACTAATTCCATCTGTAAAAACTCTAACTTCTCAACCTTCTCCTCTTTAAAGATATAATTTTCACTAGCAAGCATATTTCCTAATCTGTTAATTATTTTCAGATCTTTTAATTGAAGCCACTTCAATTTATATAGGGCCATCTGGGACTATGGAAGTGTGTACAGAAGTGTAAACACATCCCCCTAGTAGTCACAGCAGCATTCCCACATACATACGCAGTAATACATAATACATGCATTATAGCCTCCTCAGCAATATTAACTGCCGTATCAGTACATGATAGCCTGTTCATTATTACGATGCTTTCCTAACTTTGCACCGTAGGAGCTTTCCCGGGTATCTTCCTGCATGCTTTTTCCTGCAGAAGAATGTGAGGTTTGCTACTGAGGTTCATCTGTTTCACCACAGCTAACAACTAGAGAAGGAGGCATTAGAAGAATCATGGGGGGAAAGACATAATTAGAGAAGGATGAACCAGAGGAATGCAAATCTAAGAACTCCTTTTGCCTCCAGTTCAGGTGAAATATGTTAGCAGTGAAGGCTAGCAGTGGCAAGTCTGAAAGCTATCTTTCAAGTGATAGATGGAAATGGTGTGCTGTGACTTCCATAGATGAGAAGCAGCAGGACCAGCATGATCTAGAAAAAATAAAAGGTCACCTGCCTTTATTCAGTAAGAAAACATTTAGCATAAGTGAGAGGCATAACCTGACTTTTCAGGAACTCTTCAGATTAGGTTATTAGCGAAGGACATGGCAGACATTTTTGTTAAAAGGATGAAAGTGTTTCATTTCTCCACATGTTCTGAGGTATGCCAATGGATGTTGCTCAGGGCATAGTATGTTTAGAGATATAAGAAGGACCTTCACTGCTATCATCTGATTTGCATCTTTAGCTTTTGTTCATCTAGTTCAAGAAAAAAAAAAAAAAGAACAAGAAGAAAAAAAAAAGAGCTCCAACAGACTCTAAAAAAGAAAAAAAAGAAGGAAAATAGGCATTCCATAGCAAATTGTTGAGTTTTAGTTCAGAACATATGCCATCCAGTCACTGCTTACAAAACACCAATTATTTATGGAGCAATATCCTTTGACTGCAAACTTAAGTCTGTCTCTGTCTGAAGCAGAAGGATACTCCTTTGGACTGCTCTTTGCCATTCCAGATCTTGTCCTGCCTGATGGTCTCTTTTGTGGCATTTAGGCTACAGGTGAACTGGAGGACTTGGGAGCACCTCATTCAGACTAGTTTTCCTACATGGACAATGGGGGAACCAGTGCTCCACGTTACCATGGTGCACACATGGAGATAGTAAAGCTGCTGATGTTGAGATTTTCTTTCTTTTTCTTTTGATTTTTTTTCCCTTTTTTTTTTTTTTTTTTTTCCCTTCTAAGAGACTTTAATTTTTCTAGTTCCTTTACACGTACTTAAAACTTTGTTTTCTGTTCAGTCATTATCGTTGTCTGTTTGGGTCACCTGTGGATCTGTCTACTAGGACTTCTACGTGGTGGAAACTGCCATTGCCTGTAAATGAATGCAAAGGTCTTTTTTGAAATTGGTAGAAATCCATGCCATAGATGCCAGATGTCATGCCACAGTACCACACACCTCTAACAGATACCAATGCTAATACTCACACTGTTATCAATAGTGAACAACATTGCGAAATTGACAGTGGATTTCTTTTGGAGGAAAATTTTGCAAAAGAGAAAAATAATAGGAAATGGGACTAGACTAAACTGTGGCTGATGGTCAGGAAGAGACTAGCATAGTACAAGGATGAGCCTGATGTTGGGAAAATAACTTATGCTAGTTTAAGATTTCTCCCCTCCTTTTTCTTTGTTGGCTATATTAGTAACTATCCATATGCTTGGATTATTACCATAGTTGTTATTAATTCTTACATCAGAATGGTGGTTACATCAGTCACAGATTTGTAAAAGTGGGCTCATTAGGACAAGGAGTGGGAAAGACAGCTAGGGACTATGAAGTAAGAGTAGTTGGAATGGTTTGAGACATCACATCAACTTTCCCCCACTCACTGGGGTTTCATTAACAAGTAGTCTTGATCAATGAGTTCTCCATGGTATCTAATGAGGGAACACGTGACTAACTCCTCATTGTGTTGTAGTCTACATGGCCTCCCTCCACTAAATGGGAGACTGTCTCTATACCCATTATAGATGCTTTCGGCCAGGAGGATACTTAAGTCTAAAAAGACAAAGAGCTAATAAGAAGAAAGCCAAAATTATTTGATGTTATAATGCTGTCGTCTAGAAACTTGTGCACTCATACTTAATGACTGTTGTATCAGCAGGGACCTAATTTTGTTGGTCTTTCTAACCTGAAAATACAAAAACCAGTTGTCACTCAGCTTCAGGGTCCTGAGGGTACCAGCATCCCTGACTGGCCCATGTCAGCCCCCTGGGATTCCCCAACCTGCCCATGGCCTAGGACCCCATATCAGCCCCCCAGTGCCATCAGCCCCTACCCCAGCAAAACCACAGCAGGGCCTGGTGCCAGCTCCCCACAGTCCTGCCCTACCCAGCCATGGTCTCCCCCTGAGATGGGTCTACCCACCATCTCATGACCTTGACTGCCCTCGGCCCATTCCCATCCTCAAGGATGTGACCAATGCCTGGGGCTGGGGCTACCCCAGTGCTCCTGGCTGCTCTGGGCTGGGTGGGACAGGTATGGGCTGCCAGGGCCTGCCCTGCTGCTCTCCCATGGGGAGTCCTGTGATCCCAGATCCTGGCCTCAGGCAGCCACTGGCCTGGCAACGCCATGGCACTTGTACCCTTGTTCTGTTCTTGTGCTATGGTTTTGTGTGCTCAGGAGTAACGTGTTTACATTCACTCATCACTTTTACTAATGGGTTTCATCTTGTAGGTTTTACATTTAATGATCAGTTCTACTTTGGGTGGAATCTGATAAAATATTCAAGTTTTGCTTATTAGCTCTAGATTAATGTCAGACTGTTGCATGTTGGATTGAAAATCACAGCTATTAACATTTAGCCTCTCTGGTTAACATTCGCTCTAATCAAGATACATTTCGGTGACGGCTGATACTGCTGTAGGGTGAAGGGACAGACTAGACAACCTCTCGAGACTCCTTTATTGGAAAGCCTGGCGTGGAGCTTATGCTCATTTAATTGTACAGTATTCCAAAAGCACTGACATGTGCTTTCACAATTTCTGCACTGATTGCTTCAGAGAAATTGGAGATTATGTAAAAATATAAGTTTAAAAATGTGTTTAAACCTGACTGCCTTCTGTAACTTCAGTACTCAGCTGACACAAAGGTACTAACCAGAAGAACAGTATGACATGGTTGCAGACTAGAGATGTAGCAAGCCATGTTCACCCTACCTTCAAGGGATTCTCCACCACAAACCAGTAAGGAAGTGCAAGTACCAAATTCACTGGGTGCCTGAAAACACCATGTCTCAAGTATATCCTTGTGGTTGATGGAAGATGCAATCTTGCTCTTCACAACTAATCTCTTTGTTATCCTTCTTTTCACAGTTTCTCTGTGACAGTGATGCGCTAAGATTGTGTCTAGACTTACCTATGCTCCTGAGCCTGAGTCTCTGACCATCAAACAGCTTAAAACCTTCAAGGTCCTTGTGCCCTGACCCCAGTTACAAAGGTCTGGGACCCACTGTGATTTGCCATGGTGTCAATCTAACCTGTGTGTCTGGTCTTTCTTCCTGTGCAGTGGGGGATAGTAGTTGTGGCAGGGAAGGGCTGAAGGCAGGATTAACACCCAGGGCTTGCTGACATGGACCTGACACAGTGGAAATTTGCATCCATACCCAGGAATTTAAAAGAATCCCCGACTCTGATCATGTCACTGTCGCTGAAGCACAGTAGCAATGCAGGTACTCATATAGCTTGCAGGTAACAGAGGAATCCATTCCGATGCTTTGATTAACGGTGATGTCAACATGTACCACCTGCCGGCAGGAATTTTCAGCTGTGAAAACTGGCTTGTCCTGAAGCGAAGACTTTCCCACTGAATAAGATGAAGAGAGATTGTAACACACAACAAAAAATGAGAAGTTGGCTGATTAAATGCACTGCTACTTAAGAGGCAGAAGCTGAGAGGATGTATAACTCAAAATGCACACTCTCACATGCCTGAATTGTACCTCTTAGTTTTTGTAAATTTGGAGATCTTTGCCTTTGACCCCCTACTCCGTCAACTTCCCACTAGTTTCTCAAAATTTAGTCTAGAGTGGTCAGTACATTTTCTACCAGACGGTATAGCTGTAGTACAGTATATAGTATATATAGTGTTGCATATTTATGCCATCTCATTGCCACAGCAACTAAGTGTCTAACAAAATTTATGAAAACAATATACTTTGTCTCAGATGGGTTTTCTTCCAAGGTGAGAAAATGTGGAGGCTCTCAGTTGCCTCGTTTTCTTAGAAAGTTTGCTTTGCTTTTAACATTATGCATTCAAAGGATAATGCAACAAAATCCAGGCAGAAGTCTCTTTCCTTGTTTAATTAGTTAGAACCACATGGGATGTGGGAAGTAATAGGGCCATAAAAACCAAAACAAGAATACTAATATGATTTGAAAAGAAGGTTCCAGCAGAAAAAAAGTGTCTTCATGCCATCAAGGAGGCTTTATTAGGATTATATATAGCATTCTGGTCATACTGGTTGAAGATATAGACTTTTGGACTGAGACAATTGTATAAAAGAGCTATTAGGGTCAGCAAATATGTATACAATTATGTGATGATACTCAAGTGTTTGACAAGCATTGCTATGGTGAACTGAAAGGGAGAAAGGTGAATACAGTATCTGTTTAAATTCATCATGGTGTGAACATTTTGGAAAAAGAAACTACTGAGATACAAAAAATGGACCTTTGAAACAGACTTATCGTGGGAGAGAGGAGGGAATATATACCAACCAAGCTTTGGTAGAGGTTTGACCTGCTCTAGAGAGAGCTAGATTTATTCTTTAGGATTATATAATGTATCCATGGTGATAGAAAACAAGACTTAATGACACAGATTTTTGCTCTGTTGTATCTCAGTAGCAGCACTTAGAGGGCTTTGTGCCCTCAGACACATCCAGGGACATTCATGGGGCTACAGGGCGTGCACCACATACCCTCAATTGCAGGCAATACAATCCTCTGCTTCAAACACTCATGTTAAAAAAAAAAAAAATAAAAAAAATTTCTTTAGACCCACAGGAGGAACAGAGGAACCAGAGGAATCCCAGGAATAAATATTATGTATTTACCAACATGGGGAATCTGTGGCATTTGGTATAAGGTACGTAGATGTAACCATAGTTACCATTGTCAATAACACAAATGAAAGTACCTACTTCTGCTTTTGGAATAGCCTCCCCTGCTTTTCAGTGTTTCGTATGATGTTCAAAATAATCTCTAAAACTATCATTTCTGACATCCATTGAATCACAGAATGATTACTGTTGGAAGGAACCATAAAGACCACCTAGTTCCAGTCTCCCCACCATGGACAGAGACACTTTCCACTAGACTGTGTTGCTCAAAGCCCCATCCAACCTGGTTCTGAACACCCACAGAGAAGGAGCATTCACAATTTCTCTGGGCAACTTGTTTCAGCGTCTCATCACCCTCACAGCAGAGATAATATTCTATTCCTCTTCTAGAATATTCTTCCTAACACTTCATCTAAATCTCCCCTCTTTCAGTTTAAAACTGTTACCTCTTGTCCTATCACTACACTCCCTCATAGAGTCTCTCCCCACCTTTCCTGTAGACCTCCTTTAGGTACTGGAAGTCTGCTATAAGGTCTCCCTGAAGACTTCTCCAGGGTGAACTACCCCAGCTCTCCAAGCCTGTCTGCATAGGAGAAGTGCTCCAGCCCTCTGGTCATATTTGTGGCCCCCCTCTGGACTTGTTCCAACAGGTCCATGTCGTTCCTTTGCTGAGGGCCGCAGTGCTGGACACAGTACTCCAGGTACAGTCTCATGAGAGCACAGCAACCAGCCTGAACTTCAAAGATATAAATGTAGCATTCTGCTAAGCATATAAAAAGAAACAGTACCACGTATTCCTTGCCTTGTAATGAATTTCCTTGTTTGTTCCAACAGGTGACCTGGCCCTCCATATGATGGTTCAATCCCTAGCACTCTAACATCCCTTGTCCCTCTGGCATGCTTTCTCCCAGCCAGAATAGAAAGCACATGAAGGAATCACATCCCCCTGAAAGGTAAGTTCTGCTTGCGTTTTCTGGGTATCACCACTGCAATTATTAATTTAATGGTTACAAAGTAATAAAAGTATCAGGTAAATTAAATGAAAATGTCATACTTCAGATATTGAGAACTATGATAAAGTAGTTTCAGCTAGATATTGCTCTTTCTCTAGGTTTTGGGGCCTTTATTTTTTTTAAATCTAATCTTTCCTTTTACCTGAACTTGCCCTTATGCTGAAATCATGAGGTTTAGTTCACTATTTCTTCAGGTTTTGAGGCACTTTCATCCTGAAGGCTAGACTCCATCCAAGCTGTGTGCTCAGTTGGCACACAGCCTGGAGAAAGAGTGGGTAAAATACAAGGAGAGGAGGTATTCCTCCAAGGAGAGGGCTAGAAAAGAGCAGGAGAAGTATGGAGAACGCATCTTCAGGGGATGATAGATGAAGCAGAGGTAGGGAGGAAAGTGAGGTGGAAGCATATGGAAATTTTTTTAAGGAAGAAATTTTTTATGATAAGGGTAATGAGACACTGCAACAGGTTGCCCAGAGAAGCTGTGAATGCCCCAGTTATTGGAAGTGTTCAAGGCCAGGTTGGATGGGACTTTGAGCAACCTGATCTAGTGAAAGATGTCCCTGTCTGTGGCAGCGGTGGTTGGATTAGATGATTTTTAAAGGTCCCTTACAATCCAAACTATTCTGTGATTCTATAAAAAATGTAAAGGAACAGAGAATGCTTGTTAGACAGTATACTTGTAAGAGTAAGGATGTTTCATCCTGGGGTGTTGTGAAGGTGCTAGAGCCTTAGCAGCAAGCATTAAACTTAGTGAGCATGAACAAAGTATCATCCACTGTGCATGAGATACCTTTGTATGCTTCAACCATCCCCAAAACCAGTCGTCCTGGAGCCACCCTCATGGTAAAGTAGAAACCTGAGCGATGGAAAATCCTGCTGGGGCCGTTGGGGACCAGTCTAAAGGCTTGATGACACTGTTGCTTCTGAAAAAGCCAGTGCTTTTCCCTGCAGGCGAGTCTGTTGGGGGGTCTCAGCACATCACCCTCAGTGCGGAGGCCGGTCTGGAGGAGCACTGATGCATGTCACCGTTGCACAGCACAAACTGCAGCTGGGACCAGGTGCTGCTCATTTTAGGTCACTCTCATGGAAAGAACTAACTGGTCTCCCAGGGTCCACACCACCAGCCTTAGTAGCCACAGGTCCCCTCTGGTGGCCTCGGGGACACCGCAGAGAGCGCAGAAGCAGACAAGCAACATTTCCATGACCTCTGGAGAGCAGAGGCAGCGACCTCGGTGGGCTCTGGTTGAACCAGGGGCACCAATGGCTCTCTCCCCAAGCCCTCTGCGGGGCAGGAGAGATAACAGCACCGCACCTGACTCTCGCCGGGGGTGAGCGGGGCTGCTGCGGGGACCCAGCCGTCACCCGGAGGGTGATGCCCCTCAGAAGCAATCCCGGGACGCTGTGGGTCGGTTTTCCGCCAGCCCTCGGCTTCACACGGGGCGGCGGGAGGCGGCGCCCATCGGCGGAGCCGGGGCGGGGCGAGGCGGTGTCCGCCCGGGGGACGGCAGAGCCGGGCCGAAGCCGCCGCGGGGAGGGAGCGAAGGGCCGGTGCAGGGGCAGCGACATGGCAGAGAAATACGACGTGGTGGTGGTCGGGGGCGGCATCTCAGGTGGGTCCGGGGTCAGGGGGGTCTTGTCAGCCCCTGGGGGAGCCCAGCCTGGGCGAGCGGTGGCCGGGCGGGAGGGGTGGCAGCTGCCGGAGCGCAGCTGGCTTGGGTCGCCCGGTGCCCCGCACGCCCTCCCGGTCGGCCGGGACGGACGGACGGAGCATCGAGGCTGCGGTGGTGGCCTCCTCCTCGGCCTGAGAGGGTCTTCTCTGGCAAGCCGGAGGTGCGAGTGCATCCCGACCCTCTGGGGAAGGCTGGCTGAGCCGTCACCGCGGTTCAGGCTGAATTCTACAGGGTACAGGCTGTGTCGTTATTTTTTATTCTATTATTTTTTATTCTATTAATTTTATTTTTTTAATTATTTTTCTATTTTTTATATTCTTTTTAATTTTATTATTCATTCTAGTCTTTATTTTCCATTCTTTATTTTTCATTTTATTATTCTGGTTCTTCCACCGTTCAGCCCCAGCAGCCCCTGAACCTATGTAATTCTCACCCTAGAAGTTTTGGGCAGGCAAGGCCATATGCGCTCTGCCTCCTCTTCACCAAGTCCAGGGGTGTTAGGCGGAGGCCCTTGGTCATGCGTGACTAAATCTCCTGGTGCCTTCTGTTTAGAGCAGGTAGAAACACAAAGGAAAAATGCCTGAAATCAGCTGGATCATTTAGTAAGTTTCTAGCCCCTCATTCAGGTATGGATTTGAGAGCGTGAGCAGACTGGCAGACATGGACAGCAGGCATAGAAGCCTTCTTACCATGAGTGGCAATCTGCTGTTTTTAAACTAATCCTGGTTAGAAATCCTCTGTGCCTGCCCAGACTGAATCTCTCTCATGCGTTTTGTACTGAGATACTCATGTCAAATAAATTGTGTATGTGCAGTAGCATTTTTTGTTTATTTGTTTGTTTTCTATGCCTTTGATATATCAAACAGGTGCTTTTTGGCCTATTAGTGATGGAGGTACACAGTGTGATAGATCCTGTGCTCTGTGTCTGTCTCCTTGGTGCATAAAGAGCATGCATATGTCCACAGATCCAAGTAGTATCTCTGGCCAAACTGCAAACAAATTACTCAAGATGTGCTACAAAACATGATTATAGTTACCTTTTTTTTTTACATGGCTTTTAATTTCCACTATTTAATTACGTATAATTCTAACCATTATATTAAGGTGTGCAGAATGCAATTGGAATTATATACAAAATGCAATGAATAAAAGCATTGGCATTATTCCTAAGGGTGATTCTTTGATAGCAAACTGCAGAATAATCATCAAAAGTTTCAAGTATCATTTTTGCAATTAGCAAAAACTAACCATGACTGTTCAGTAAAGCACAGTTGATTCTGAACACAGTGTCAATGACTAATTTTTAACTCACACCGTGTTTCACAGCGGAAGTGGCTTACGAAAAATTAACCAGTGTTAACTGTCTGTTCAAGCCTTCTAAATGAAAGCGTTTCCAGTGGTGTGTTTTTGCACAGCAGCAGTGCTTCGGGTTCCTACTGTTGAATGAGTAGGGGTGCAAGAGTTAGTGTAACAGCTTTGAATATACCCTTGTTTTTCATGGTTGCCATGGGAATATTCTCATGGCAGGCCCGCACAGCCCACATATGTTTTTCTGAAAAAGCAGTAGGAACAGAGCAAAACAGTGCTATTGCCATGTCAGATCGTGTGCTTTGCCCTTGGCTGTCTGCAGGCAACAACAAGTGACAGGGGGGGTATAAAGAACCAGTTTTCTATTTACTCCCTTTTATATCGAATCTTCACTAAAGCTCTCTGGATTCATGCTGCAGCAACTTTTCTCCTCACACAAAAGCTGGAAAAATACACATGCACAAAAATTACTAATGACTAAGCAACTCTGTTTGGTCACTTTCTTTTGGCTGCAATGTACCACTCCTGATTCACCTCTGTCTTCTGTCCACACGCTTCTCTGTAAATCATTGACTTTGCAGTCAGGTGAGGAAACTATAGGTTTTATATCTCCTTGCTCTGATTGAAAATACCTGCTGACATGCCAAACTGCTGCAGAGGTCTATTCTCCTGTCCACTGGAGAATGAAGTATATGATTTTTTAAAACAGGCTTCTTCTTGGAGACCAGATTTGTTGTTGCTCTGGATTTGATGTGCTTTCCTTCAGAAAGTCACTGTTTTTGAGGTGCAGTCAACTGCAACTCTACTGTTACTGCCTTTAGGTGAGGCATCTGTCAGGGCACAGCTATAAAACAGTGGAAAACTCTTGTAACCTTCAGGTGTGCTTGAGTTAGCCACTACAGCCGTAAGCAAAGTGGATAATCGCAGAAGTAACCAAGAGTTGCTGTGACCATCTGAGGATGTGAACAACCATGTTGCTGAGAGCACAGCACAATGTTCATTTGCATTGCTCTGATCCTCTTTGGCAGCACTTCTGCCCATCTTTTTATCCAGATTTAATTAGTGGTGCCTGAAATTTAAAGAGTATAAAACCTGATAACGGAATAAGAGCACAGACGCTTTCACAACCCTGTTCTCTGAAGGGGCCAGTTCCTTTGCTGAATCATTTTCAGTATCCTTTATTGCAGGTTTGTTGAAAAGCAAAGAATAAAACTAAAGAACTGGCTAATGTAAGTGTTACATAATGAAAATCTACTCAAAATTAATCTTCATTGATTTCTTTCTAGTCTAAAAAAATGACCTATGGCTTCTCTGAAGATTTCAGATCACTTCAATACAGCTGATGACAGCAAAGACCTTTAAGCAACAGGAGAGTTTACTAAGGAGTAGATTCTGTTTCATAGGCAAAATTTCTGCTGAAGTCCTTGAAATTTTTGTGAATGGTATAAAGGAATATTTTAAAAGAAAATGCTTAGTCACACACTGTATATTGTATGCCTGGTACTAAAGAATATTTAGATCAGAAACATAGAAAGTCCTCATAGAACTGGAACTTGCATTGTGACAGGTTCTTCTGTTTGCTCAGAGCTGTCTCTTTCTCTCTGAAGGGCTCCTCAAGCACAAGGATGGGCATGACTATGAGAAAAATATGATGTTATGTCATCAAACTTGCTTATATTCTTAATAGAGACACTGATGACAGAATTTTTCTTAAATCAAATCTTGGAATGTGTTCAGAGGTTTCATTTAAAAACTTCCTCCACATGTTTTCAAGAGTGCCTTCCTGTCCCTGCTTTTGCCATGGGGACCTCTTTCCTTTTTTTGTTTTCAAATAAGCTACCAGATTTAATCCTAATATTATGGCAGTCCCACTTAAGAAAATGCTTCTTAAATTTCTGGTGCACAGATTTTCAATCAAAGTGAGGTCAATTGTTTTTTGGTTTTTTTTTTTTTTCTTTTCTTTTTTTTTCCTGAAAGGTGAAGCCTTTTCTTAATAATGGTGAATATTATTTGAAGTATGGTTAATGTTTTTGTGTTCACAAGCAGCCTGTCATGTTCCTATAATTTTAGAACCAAGACATACTGCTAGATAAAATATTTCTGTTGAAATATTAGATTTTAAAAGTATTTAGATATTTCTTATTCTTTTATTGATCTACGACTATGCTCTGTACTCATCTTAAGCCTTGCTTTGCATTTGTACGATGTTCTAATACACTCTATAATAACAGTAGGTCTCACTGCCATCTGTTCTGCCAATTTCAAATTGCTTGAAAAAACAAACCAAAACAACAACAACAAAAAAAACCCCAAACCAGATCAGGTGTTTTGGGGGCTGTTATCTGAAGATGTCCAATCTCTTTTAAAATCAACTGAAGCAGAGGAAAAAGATGTTATTCAAAACAAAACTGGGATGTGTTGTAAGAAAAGTATATGTGAGATGCATAACTTTCACTGGTTACTTGATGCTTTTTGCTGTCTGGTAGTAATTTACATGTCATAATACTGTTCCTTTGAAAAGGTAGTTTGGCAAAGGAGACAGTATTTTTGGAGAATGTCACTAGTCTAGCAGTCCTGTACTAGATGCCCATTTAGAGAGGCAAAAAAACCCAGACCAAAATGAAAAACACAGGTATGGATGAAAGAGTTGTGCATGATGAAATGGAGTAGATCCATTTGTGGGAGGACTGTGACCTTCTCTGAGGAACATGACCACCCTCTCCGCGGTGCAGCCAGGCAAAGGGAATCTGTGACATTTCCCTGTCAGTTGGCATGATGAAGCTCTTCGTTCGTGTTATCAGTCGTCCATCTCTGTATCTACCATCAGGGAGTTCTTCCTTTTGTATTCAACTACTCTCATGGCTACTGCAAAGGAGTATGAGGCAGTTGGGTGGAGCCTGCCATTTCTCTTCTAGATTCTTCACAAAAAAAAACTTGGCAATGTGCAGTAAACAGGACAGAAAGCAGCTGGATAATGTTGTGAAATAGTTTGGTAGCCTAGGCAGCAGGGACAGCACTTGTAATTCACTGACTGATACCTCCTAATTGGTCTGAAAGTTGATTTGATAAGAAGCTTTCCAGCCTACCTGCAGGAGCCATCTCATCTCATCTCCCAAGGCTCAGAGTGATGCTTCATTAAGGAAAGCTTTTCCATTAGCTTATTTAACTGTTATAAAAGGGTGGTATTAGGGAAAGTTTATTCAGTCTATTCAACAAAATGTGAAAAACACCCTGGAAGGGAAAAAAAAGTTAAGTTAGGGTGGCAAAACTTTGGGCAAGGGGTTCCTGGGTATCTAATATGGAAATAATGGGTAGAGTTAATGGGCAGCAGTTAATGTTAGGGTTACAAACTGTGAAGCCCACAGGATTTTCTTATTTGTAGTGCTGAATTGCATATATTTTTACAAAGAAGTTGAGACACAGGAGAGGCTGACAGGTTTTTGTAAGAAAGTGCAGCACATTGTTTACTTGAACAACCACCTGCAGTGGTGCTTTTAGTTCAATAGATTTGTCAGAATCTAGTCTAGCACTTGACTGGAACCTAATCACACTGCAGGTGGTGGTAGGTATTCATCTGCATTAGTGTATTGATTCGGATCAAGTGTGTACCCTGAGCAAATCTCCCGATTGATCCTACTTATTGCTCTACAAAGTGCAGGCTCAGAGCATATGCATTCGATTCCTTTTTGCATGACACCAAATGGGAAGATGTGTTCTCGGAGCTCACCTTTTGAGCTCTAAGCCCTAATGGAATGCTCAGCCTGTAGGACCATATAAGAGCTAGTCAGGAGTAAAGACCCTTTCATGCATATACTATGGATACTGGTTATTCAGGATACAACTGTTGTAGTCTTCAGATTTGCTGTTCTGCACTATTTGCTAACGTAGACACTGCAAAATTCCTGTCTTGGGATACTTTTAGTTTTGCAGATCAAAGGTAGTAACATAGGAAGAGTAAGCCTTTTCAGTCTGTGCTCATCTTCCACGAAGACACGGTTGAAAATTATGTAATTGGTCATGCTGACCACACATGTACATCTGCATCCTCTGTCTCCATTCTCTATGTCTTCTCCTTGCCTACTGTTTTTCGTTCTTGTAGTTTTCTTGTAGCATCAAGAGATTGCCAAAAGATCATATCCTGTCTGCTTGAGAAATTTGATTTGCTCATTTTACTCCTTGGCACCATCAAGGACAGAAGTAATTTTAAAGATAGGTGATTCACACACTTCCCCTACTCTAGCAAGCGATCGTAATACCAGCCTCCAGCAAATAGCAAGATGTCAGTCACCACAGCGATAAGAGTCTGGGTCAAATGCTGGTGCCTGCAGTACCAGAGGCTTTGAGGAGCAGTCCACTGCTCTGGCTCAATTCTGGGGGTTTTCAGGCTTTCTGACACCTCAGGAGTCTGCAAGGACTTACGGGCAACAGGTGAATGGAAGTAGTCTTTCAGAGAGGTGGAGAACTGGGGCAAAAAGGCATGTTTGTACTGGCTAAGTAGGCAGCCTGAGCAATGCTGGCTTACACAGCCCTGATAGTCCCAGAGGTAAACTTCCAGCACTGCTTGTAGTATCATAAACCAGCAGAGAATTTGCTCTATATTTACATAACTTACACAGCAGCTAATGACAATGAATTAGGTCTTATGCATAATTTAATCAATTGAGAAAGCTCTACTTCTTCACAAGTTACTATTCTGTATGTAAACAATCTGGATGATTTTGGCACATTTCCCACTGGCACAGCTTCCTTCTCTGTAGCACAACTGACAGCTGTAGTTAAATAGTTCTGTTACTTAAAGATAAAAAGCTGTATTGTCTCACTGCCCCTTTCCAGAGCAGGAGTTGCTTGCCTTTGTGTTTTGTCTCAGTTCTATAGCAGCTACTTCACAGAGTGCACCGATACAATGGTGGAATTTATCATGGTTATACAAGTTTGCTGAGAGGTGCCATAGTGGATTGAAGATCGTCCTTTGGTTTTCCCTTACAGAGAATGTGTCTTGATGCACTTACAAAGCTCTCCGTTACATTTCTGAAAACAGTCATCATTCATAGAATCATAGAATAGTTGGGGTTGGGAGGGATCTATAAGGGTCATTTCGTTCACACCCCCTGCAGTGAGCAGGGACATCTTCAACAAGATCAGGTTGCTCAGAACCCTGTCCAACGTGACTTTGAATGTGTTCGGGGATGGGACATTATCGCCTCTCTGGGCAACCTGTTCCAATGTTTCATCACCTTCATCGTAAAAAGCTTCTTCCTTATTTCTGATCTATAGCTACCCTCTTTTAGTTCAAAGCCATTAACCCTTGCACTATTGCAAGAGGCCCTGCTAGAATTTTGTCCCAATCTTTCTTATAAGCCTTCTTTAAGTAATGAAAGGCCACAATAAGGTCTCCCTGGAGCCTTCTCTTCTCCAGGCTAAACAGCTCCAACTCTCTCATCCTGTCTTCACAAGAGAGATGCTCCAGCCCTCTGATTGTTCTTGTGGCCCTTCTCTGGATCCACTCCAACAGTTTTATGTCCTTCCTGTACTGAGGACTCCAGAGCTTTATCTGGGCTTCAATTTCTTCAGGAAATTCCATCCATCTCATTACAATTTAAATCGTTTAATTGTTATATAGCCATTTTTGAACTTAACATGGTATTATTTTCTAGGCTGATAACCCATTTAATCCTTGTAAACCTGTCGGATATTGAGGTCCTTGCTGCCATGTGAGATGGTTTGTCAAAGTATGATTGTTCATCTAATTGACTAGCTTTATCTACTTACAGACTAATTTGTGTCTAAGGTTTATAATTTTGTAATGTTGTGTGATCCTTGTTTAAAGTTTTTTCTGCCGATTTCAGTGGTCAATGAGAGTGCAATACAGCATGTTGGTATTTAAACTGTGAATCTCTAGTATTTTTTTAAATAACCCACCCATACACTTGGATTTTGTACAACCTTTTCCATCCTGTTAGTTTTCTGTTCGAGCAGCTTGCTTAAAAGTAATGTCAGTGTTAAGTCCCTTAGAAATTTCATTTGCTCCACAATCCATTATTATGACCAATATTTGAGGCTGGAGTGCTGTAGGGAACAGAAAGAGGAATGGATGTCAATATCTCAGTTGTGAAGACCCTGAGTTCTGGATAAGTTAGCAAAAAAGGAGATGCTGGACAGTGCCTGTTAAGCCACAGAGGAGTTGCATTGACTTACTCAAGAAACAGTAATAATATTATTTATGGGAAGAGCAGGCTTCCAAGGAGAAAGTGAAGTACTTTTAGGGACAAAGCTAAGGGAATTAAACTTTTTTTTTT
>VXBW01006294.1:671851-689529 GCA_013400375.1 Thinocorus orbignyianus | reverse complement strand
TTTTTTTTTTTTTTTTACTTCTTGCCCCTCTCTTCGCCTGTCCCCTATCCTTCTTTGTGCTGTTAGACAAATATTCCCACTTCCCAGTAGATATGTAGAGCTGCTCTACCCCTGCCACCCACAGCCCCACAGGACTCTGCTACCTGAACTTAGTGTTAGGAAGAATGCTCTTGATGGCATCAGGAGCATTTACAGCTATGGACAGAGAGCGGGGAACCGCTTAGGAAGTGACGGGCATCAGTATTTTTTTGTAAGGAGGCAGTGTTTGCTAGAAGAAGGGAGGCCAGGGGACAGGATGGGGGACACACAAAGTGCAGATCATCCCCGGAAGAAAGGGCAGTCCAGTCTAGAAAGTTTCAGACCTTGTGAGCTACTTCTGGTAGCTGGTATATATAGCAAAATACATCATAGATGCACTGATTTTTAACACTGATGTAACACTGAAGAGTCTCAGTGTTCATTAGAGCCTCTATAATCTTGTAGTTACAAGGATTAGGTTATGGTGGTGACCACCATTTGGCACTTTAAGTTTCAGGTGGTTAAAGACTTTCATGAAGTTTTAATTAATTTGAAACCTGTTTACCGTACAAATGTGACTTGATACTATATGACTTCTTCACGTTTTTCAATTTCAATCATATAACTCAGCTGGGAGTGAGGGAGGTAGGGAAGAAAGATGCCTTTGTAGCCTTCTGCCTCCCAGCCAGCTGGTCTTTATCTTGATGGTATAATTCATATATAAAACATTGAATGCAGTCTCTTTGGTTGACTGCACACAGCAACAGCTGATCAAACAGCCAGTTCATACTATGCATCGTGATTACCTGGCTAGATTGCATATAAACTCACATCCTGTTTACTTGAGTGATAGATCTGAGTTTGAATGCATTAAATATTGGAGCAAGACACCTGCTTTCTTCCAATATGAGTTAATTTTTTATGCGGCAAACTTGACCAGAGGCTGAATCTGTGAGTTATGCTAAACAGTGAGCACAAATGAGGAAAGAGTGTAAATTCTTCTATTGTACACCTTAAATACTTTTATTTTCCTTTGTGCTTCCTTCACTTTCCCCCCCCTGCTTCCCCTCTCCCCGTTATATCAGAGTGATACAAAACTAATGGTAACATTTTTTCTTTATAACACTGATATTTTTATGAGCTGTTTGGCTCAAACTTTCTCCTACCTGCACTTAGAGATGGAGGGAAGACTGTCACTTGAAAAAATCTTATGCAGTGCCTCCCTTTTGGGCTTCTCTGGATAACATTTATGTTCTCAGCCTTTGGCGTCTCAGCCTAGTTCATCCTGAGCTGGCCATTAAGAAATGAAGTGGTCTTTTTGGGATGTCAGCAAGGAACTGGCTGATGTGTGAAGTGATTGTACAGGATGCTGGGAAGTGGTGGGATTCATCTTCGTTTTTCAGTTATTCAGATAGATAAAATGTTTACAGATCCTTGTAAGCTTTACAAGGAAGTAGTATCTAGCCTGCATGTTAATGTGTGTGTACACTTACCTGTGTACATATGTGTTATGATGATAGGAATTTCCAGAGGGCCAGTGGGATATTGGTGAATATTTAAAAGTGACACTGAAATATGCTCAATAGAAACTGGATGAAAATAGTTGGCTGAAGATCAAGGAAACATGAAACAAGATGGATAGCCATGGAATGAGGGCATGTTGGCTCTGCTGGGGGCTTTGCTAGCTGCTACAAGAAGTGGCCTTCTCTAGATAGATGCCCGTGAGCCACCAGATGTTGAGAAAACTGGGAAATTACACGTTACTCTTTCATGTAAAGATATGAGAATGTTAGTCTGTTTATTTTTTAAGTTCACGTCTTCTATTTGATCATGCATTTTGAGCATTTACTTTTCTCAGGGGACTAAAAACATGAGAATCCTTTCCTTGAGAACATGCAAGGCTTAGCAAAACGGATAAGCATTTCTCTTCAGAGGCAACTGCTGCAAAATTTAGCAAAATTTTCCAGACGTAGCTTAGTGACTTTTTCCCACGTTGCTGGGTATGGAAGGCAAAACTCTTCAGAGTAAATTTGGCTGGTGTTTTGTTTGCTTGTATATCTCTCTGCAACAGTAATGCCTAAAAGGATGCTTTTAGTAAACTGTCTATATAGTACCGCAGCCAGTTCATTGTGCTAAGCTTTGTTTGTTCCAGTGCTACAATATGTTTGTTGTAGTGCTACCTTGTCTTTCAGTTCTCTGTATCTCCTCTACTTCTTCCCTCTTTGTTGTAAACTCTAAGAAAGGGATGACCTAAGGCAAAGGAGGCCCTGAGACTGAAACTGCGAGATAGTATTGCAGTACAGATAATAATAACAATGCAATTAACTTTAACTGTTCGGTATATTCTGAGGCCATAACAAAGGGCATGCAGAATGTGCTTGGTTTGTTGTGTTTTCTTTAACCTGAACGGGTCTAGAAATAGAATTCTGATTCTTCCTTTCAAACTGTGAGGTGGGCATTGAATGGGTCTACTGCTCTATGTGTAAGAAGATGTATGAACAGAATACTGAATAAATGATTGATACTAGAAATAAAATGCTGGAGTGCCCAGGTTCATCAGTCAAAAGCTTCATTGGAAACTTAAAATGTAAAAGTGCAATGGAAAGTAAAGAGAAGCCCTGGGCAAGGGCTGGGCAGCTGCGGCTTCAGTGCTTGTGCCTGGGCACCACGATACTGAAGGTGCTGGATTTCTACCCAGACAAAACAAACCTTCTCCGTGAAAGTGAGTGCTTTCTTTGTACTTCGCCAGGTTTGAATTTAAGGTACCACCACTATGCTCATCTCACTCAAAACTGGCCAGACTCTATCACTTAACCAAGTGTGATGCCTGGGGCAAATGTAGACTGGATGTTTTTAATGCTGGTTTAAGAACTCGGCTTAATAAATACTACTCCCTGCACACTGGATGAATCATCTAGGAGCAGTTTCAGGGAGAAGAGATCGCAGAATGTTGGGACTAGAGTTTATGCTTATGTAAAGTCGCATTAACTCACGGGGATGCTCTTACTGACCTCAGTGAGAAGTTTACAGAACCAGCATTCAGACAGAAAAAAACTCATTGCCTTGCCTAGACAATGAAATGCAAACAGAAATAAATTATGTTTGCTCATAGAGTGCTGTATCCTAGCCAGAAATGTTATGTCCTTTGTACAAATATTTTAAGTAAATATACATTTTAAGCAGATAGGCAGATTGATAATGTCTTTTTTTTTTACTCCTTGGGGTTTCTGAAACTGTGATTTTATTATTTTTTAAGTTCTGTGATGTTGTGATATTCATTTTAATGGCAATCTTTGCTTCACAGTGATAAAGCTTAGGAAGGGAGAGCATCTCCCCCCATGGTCAAAATACTTGCATCAAAAAAGAGTTGCTTTGATAGTTTTCACTGTTTTGTTCAGCAAGTGAAGATAAGGCATTGAGAATAACCAAGAGCGACAATTTGGAGACACCCAGCTCTACCATGTTTTTAGGTTCTGAGCAATAATTCCTCTATCTTTCTTCTTTGAGATTGAATCAGATATTTAATGTACTTTTGTAAAGGTGGGCCAAATTTGAGAAGTTATAAGGTTACTTTCACCCTGAAAGCGTATGGGTGTAGATGAAATGCTACATTAATAAAAGGTATTGTTGGATTACAATATCTTGTTGTCCTTGTAGCCTTTTGCTTTTCAGAAGTATTGTCACCTAGCCAGCTCTTGCAGCAGTCTGGGTGCTGTGTACCTTGTCTTGCAGAGGACTAAGAAAGCAGTGAAGCGGGAAAACCGACTATTGTTCGTGCTCACCATTTTGATAGTAACGTGTCAGCCTGATGTGAACTGAGTTTCAGGCAGCGTGCTCTTACCTATCTCTGTTGTAGTGCTCTTGTTGCAATTCTGACCATGTTCCTTGAATTTATAAGTGGATAATATGCTTCACAAGAGTAAAATCCCTTGACTTTTCTGTACTGTGAGAAATGTTATAAAAAATGCCCGTTTCACCTTAACTCACCCAGACCCTGGGTCAATACTGGCTTTGCTTTTTTTGCTGTTGTTGTTGTTTTTGTTTTTTATTTCGCTTACAATCCTTATCTATAATGCCTTTACAGACCTTATTGTCTCCAGCCATTATTTCAATTAAAACATTTTAGCTGGCTAATAATGAGTGACAGAGGTAAAGGTGACCAGCGCCAGGTTCAATCTCTCAGTACCAGACCAGTAATTGGATTGTGTTCATTAGAGCAGTCAACACAAACAAAACCAATGCTATTAAATTGCAGTTTCTAACACAGTAATGCAATAAAGAAACTGTGGAAGACTCGAAGGAGAAAACCCACCAGTGGAAAATGGCTGCTAACTAAGCAGACAAGAACATGCCTTTTCTCTTGTTCTGCTCTCTGTCCCTTCAGTGCCGCAGTGGTATGTAAACTGTGTTATGCTGATAGCGCTGAATTAACAAAATGTTTTGGGGCATTTCTTAAAAAGGAGGTCAGAGAACCCTGAGTCTAAACAAGGGAGGGGTTTATTTAAATTTTAGAGTAATTAGGCCTAAGCAACAGCAGACACAATTCTTCCATTAACTGATCTAATTTTTAGGTACTAGCAACTCACCCAGAGGGTATTCCTGGTCAAAGGAGTCCTTTTCTGCTTCCCCCACATTTTACCTCAAGAAATAAAGCATATTCCTCTCTATTTCTTCCTACTGCCCTAGGCCAAACACAGCAACTATGTGGACCACTAACAATGGATCAGTGGTCAAAATTTCTTCTGCAGTGTTAAGACAGGATTTTGTCTCACTGGGTTCAGTACGGCAGTTTGGGCCAAACTCATTTACCTGCTGTATGCATTTTGTATGTATTTCTGAGCATCAGAGATGGTAGGTAAGGGTTACTGTATGAAGACCTCTAATAGCGAGGGAAGTTGAGTTTCCTATGTGTTCCCACAGTGATACCAGCTTCTTTAACCTTTTGGAAGCTTTGGCTGGTTTGCTGGTTTTAACTTAGTGTTTCAGCACCTCAGTGCTTAAGGTTTCATGATTTTCGTGAGACTCATCACTTCCATTAAGCAAATAAATTAAATTCCTGGCTCCTCTGGTCCAAATGAGACATAGACTCAGATTCAAGAAGAATAATACAAATCTTGAGATTTCTAAAACAACGGCTTCAAGATGTTAAATGTCCGTGGCCAAAGGTGGTCTGACTAATATTTTTGAATACTCCTGTTAAGAAATACTTGAGTTCATTTACCCAAATGAGACGTAGACTCAGATTCAAGAAGAATAATACAAATCTTGAGATTTCTAAAACAACGGCTTCAAGATGTTAAATGTCCGTGGCCAAAGGTGGTCTGACTAATATTTTTGAATACTCCTGTTAAGAAATACTTGAGTTCATTTACCCAAATGAGACGTAGACTCAGATTCAAGAAGAATAATACAAATCTTGAGATTTCTAAAACAACGGCTTCAAGATGTTAAATGTCCGTGGCCAAAGGTGGTCTGACTAATATTTTTGAATACTCCTGTTAAGAAATACTTGAGTTCATTTACCTTATTGATCCTGAACTCCTTATTTGTTTATATATAATCAATTATGATATGTTTCCCTTTCTTGCTATCAGTCTTGTGAAACAATTTTACATCCCACAATTTCTGCTTTAGCCCCAGGGCGGAGGACTGTGTTTTGTTATACAATTTCCAAGGTGCATTTTGTGATAAATCCTCATGTTGTGCCCCGTGCTCTGTTTGTTTACTGCCCTGGACCCCATTAAGGTGCTCAGGCTCTGGTGCTGCGGGCTGCTCTGCCCACCGGCTCTGGGTAAAGGAGCATCTGTTACCTGAATGTCTCTGCAGATCTCTGATTTAGATGTGGTCAAACAGGTTGAGAGCAAGGGAAAAAAAAAAATCCTCAAGAAAATAATCACTTTGGGCTTTATTTTCAAGGGTTTTTATGGCAGCTACTTCTCATGCAGACGTGCTTGAGCTTTCAGCTGGCTGCCCGGAGAATGACTGGTAGTGCAGCTGCTAAACCTGCAAATGCACTGGGAAAACCAGGTGTCAGCCCCTACTTGAACACACGATGTCAAGGGGGACACCGTCAGCAGTTAACCAAGCCGGTGCAGGGCTTGTTCACACATGTATGTCCAAGTCGTTGAGGCACAGCAAGGGTAAAAATCAGCTCCTTGGCTCTTTCAAGTGTTGGTTGTTTCTAATCTACACATGCAGCCAATGTTTGGATGCAGATCCCAAGTGTCTGGGATCTGTTACAAAAACTAAACCTCTCCTGGGCGGTACTTTGTAAACATATCTTTGGTGTCAAATAAATAAAGAGGAGGAGAGAGAAATACCAGTAAATTTCATGAAATCTGCAGAAATCCAGGTGTGAGACATCTAAGTTCAGCAGTAAAACTTGCAAGTAAGTGCAGTACAAGTGTGAAACCTTTCTTCCTGCTTAACTTACAATTTCAGTTGGATAGAGAAATTTTTAAAGTTATAAAATAAACAGTTTTTTGACAGCCATCTTAGAAGCTATTAAATTAATGCCAGTGGCTTAGAGGCTTTTTCTTTGCTCCCTATGTGAATTTAAATGTAGAATTTATGGATGATATTTATAATTACATATATGAGACAAGAGGTGGATTTTATTTTTTATTCTTAGAAGGGAAATAAAAAATATGGGGGAACATGATAAACTAATGAATAATAAAGAAAAAGTACATCAGGAACTGCTGGAATGAGTTCAGAAATAAGTTTTATTTACAGCTTTGTAATCTATCGCCTTCCAGGTTACTTGCCTTGTCCCTTGTACACTGCAAGGGAACTGGGTGTAGACTGGGGGAGAAATAAAAGCTTGCTAATTCACTTGCTGTTGTATATTGGTTGTCTAGCCATTCAGAGAATGGCAGAAGTATCCTATGAAAAAAAACAACCCAAACTTACATGGAAGAAGACGCAAGTATCATTTAGAGACTCATCAGATAGGGAACTTCCAATCCTATTCTTTCTACTTAAATTTTTGTGGAAGTGCTAAAGTTAAAAGGATATTTCAGTAAATTTGCTGATTCTAGACAGAATCAGACTGGTGTTACAAAATTTCAATGATTCTTTTTTAAATTTACTTTAAAATGTTATTTAGATAGTCAGATGTGTTTAACTGTAGGGTTTTATTGTAGCCCGTAATACATGAGTTCACATGAAGAATGTGACTTGTCATGTTTGTCAATCCAAATGTAAGTTTGAATTATGCCCTACCACAGAAATTTAAGATTTTCTCTTTAAAAAAAACCCACACAACAAAAACCAAACAAAACCTGAATTAGTTGTCCTCTTAATGTAAGAAAGATGTTAATGTTAGGAAGTGAGGGGAGAATGAAGCTGCGTAATCAAATAGTGCATTTTAAGATGTTCAGTAGGTACAGAGATATCAATCAGGAAAGAAATAAGTTGGAACTGAAGATGAAATAATTATTGTGATTATTACATTTGAATAAGATCCGTGTGAACACAGAGTGCTGTATGGTGGAGAAACAGTTTTCATGGCTTGAACTTGCATTATAAAATTCTGGGGGAGGCAATCTCTCACCAGTATCTCTGAGTGGCTGCAGTTGGGTACCGGGTTGCTATGGTAACTGATGAAGGCTTGGCTGGTTAAACATCCTCTAAGAACAATGGTATTTTTCAGTCTGGGGCTTCAAATAAGACCTATCTTCTCTGCTTCTTTGTTGTTTGCATTGAGTATCTGCCTATCAGTTCTCTGAGCAGAATTGCAGATGAGGCTGCTTAACCATATGTTTTCTGCCATATATATTTGTATATATATGGCTTTTTGTTGCCCCTTGAAGAAAGCTGACCTGCAATGGAAGCTGGACTCAATTACTGTCTTCTGTGAAGCAGTGGTAAAAGTGGTTGAGCCCTTATATTGCAATTCAGATATGATTCTTCTGAAATGCTCCTCGGGGGGAGGGGAAGGTGCCACTGGATAATAAAACATTGCACGTGAAATAGGAGTAATAACAGCATCAGTTCCATTTTTGGCTGAACTTTGCATTGGAATGTGGCTGTTTGCCTCACTTGTGAGGAATAGGGGCAATATTAAAGATCTGCCTTTTGTTGGTGATGTGCAAGAGAGTGAAAGGTAAGCCAGAGGCAGTCCTGACATGTGAAACTTGTGAAGGGTTAAACTTCTCAAAAGGAAATCTTACATCATGTGTGGCAGATTTTTCCAGGCTTTGCATGCTTCATGCATGCTCCGTTTGTGGCAGTTGGAATATCAAGCACAAGAGAGGCCACTGACCCTTGCCCAGCAAAGGTTGTGGTTTGTAGGAATTTCCTGCAGTAATTTTTATTTTCTGAAAAGCAAACCTCAGCCTCGTCCCCCAGTATTAATGGACTAGTATTCATTTCCATTTTAGTATATTTTTGTTACTGTTCCTGGTGCCTTATCTGTCCTTGTATCCCTTTGCCTTGGAGCTCTCCCTCTGCAGCATCCACTCCTTTTGCTGTTACTATAGTAGTCCAGCAGCCCATTTGGGATCTTGGGTCAAGCTCAAAGGAACAGGTATGTGGTGATGTGGCAGTACTGTGACTCCAAATGTGTGAGATACTAAAAACAGCAACATTCCCACCTGTTAATATTGCACTGTAATGTAGTATATATGACAGCGGTCTTGCCTTATATCCTCTACTGTGCTTGCTCTGAGAGTTAATCTGGTCATTCGCTCTGCCTGTCTTGAGCCCCTGCCTTCGCTTCTTCCACCTTTTTCCACAGTTACACATTTGCGGTGAGGGAGAGGAAGAGCTAGAGGCTGGCTGTGTTCCCTACCTTTGACAGAAATTACCTGCATAATTTCTCTGGCAAACTTTGGACCAGAATAGAACTGTCATGTAGGTGAGAGAAGGGTGCTTAATTTGGGAACCCTATAGATGGCAACTTCCACTATGGAGTTAAGCTCCAAGGACCCGTCTCTCTCACTACAGAGATCTGATCTGCTGGAGGATGGTTATGAGGCAGTGAGATATTAAAGAACCTGATCCTTCCCTCCATGCTGGTTTTGGTGTTTTGTATTTGCATCACTAGGAAAGAGTAAACTGTTACCAGTCTCTAATGGGTACATCTGTGCATGGATGGAGGAAAAAAAGGTGGCATCTGCCCCAAAATAAACAGTTGGGAGTAAATAGTAGGTAGGTGCAACAGGGTGGATGAAAGGTGCATAAAGAGGGAGATGGCATCTGGGCTGACCACTGCAAATCATCTGCATTTCAGTTGAATTTAGAGAGCTATCCTTTCACAGGCTTCTCCATCTATTCGGCTCTTGGGAGTAAACTGGCTTTGTTCCCAGCTGTACTAAAATGTTTATTCATTAGATTTTAATAAAGAAAGTCAAATCTCCTATTCCTTAATCAGAGTTGGTTTGTGAATGTTATTAATTGATTAGTCAATGCCTGTTAGCATGAAAAGCCAGCAGAACCCTGCAGTGACAACGGCCTTCAGCTTATGTATTAATTCTTTAAATTATTAATAACTACTATTGATCCTCTCCCAACTGATGGAATATTTGTCTTTTTTGAAGAGCAACTTTTTTTTTTTCTTTAACTGGTATTTATTTAGGAATTTTGTTGCCTATTTTTCCTTCTGGAGTCTATCTCATTTTGCAAGTTGTTTGAGGGGGTGGTATGCGTTTGCATACCATGAGTGTTTTCTGTATTTCGTTCTTCTTTGGTATCTTCAAATATTTGTGAGTGTAGTCAAAGCCAGTGATTCAGCCAGATGCTTTTGCAATATAATTTCCTCAATAAGGAAGTATGGAGAGACCTTCATCAGCGTCATTACTGGTTTTCTCACAAGTACTCATGTGAAAACCCAAGATAAATAAGCCCATGAAGCAAGAAATAAAAGCAGGACAGTATGATCTTTAAATGGAAACATCTGCTGCTTCTCTTCAGAAAATGTCAAATCCTTTAGATAGATAGGTCTACACCATTGTTTCTTTTTTTACAGACGGGGAAACAAAGGGCTTGAGTGATTTAACTAGCACAGTGCGGGAGGTTCACTGGAGTGCTGGGAACAGGACATGGCTCTCCTGCTCCCCAGCCACTACTTGATGACAAGGACATTCTGTAGCACCTTTAGTAGCTCTTATTAATATTCTTCCTGTATCCAGGGCTGCTATATTTTCTTCGTTATAATTTCATTCGGTCCTACTATGCTTGCTTTGGCCATCTGTTTTTCCTGCCAACGATTTGCACATTTTTTCCATGGCTGACTTATGCTTGGAACAATCTGCTTGGATGATTCCTTATCAAAAACTACATGTAACAGGACACAGAGAGGAAACTGGTTGTCTTTTGATGGTGACGAGACAGAGAGCCAGAAAGAATCACTAAATTGTGAAGTACGAGCATGGCTTCTAGCCTGGCCTGTGCTGAATTTTATTCAACACATCCTGTCAGGTCAAGAGGACGATGCAACCCTCTAGAATATAACTTGTCATGCCACTAGAAATTCACTCACATGTGACCAAAGTAAGAACCTCAGTTTATACAAATCTCAGTTTGTGTGCTGAAGTAAAAGGCGGAGATGATCTTAAGAATTTGAGAGGTTACGGGCTGTATTTGCCACACATTGTGCACCCTTTCTAGTTCCCTTCATTCCATAGCAGTTTGACACACTGCAGAGCCTGATACCAGTATTTTCCTCTGCAGATTTATGAGGATTCATGATATCAGGACTAAAATGAGATGTTCCCTGTTGTATTCCCATTGTTCTCTCTCTTCTTGTCTCAGCTTCAATAATTGCAAGACAGAAATAAAAGTGTGTGGAGAAAATGGATGAGGAATGAAGCAGTTTTCGGGGGTACACTTACCCATATTTTTTCTTCTTATTGCTGCACACAAATGTACATTCTGTCTGTTCTGAGTCACACTATGTGTTCTTCAGGAGAAGAAACCTGTGACCTGTGTGGGAACTTTGCTAAATACTCAGAGCTGTAAAGCAGACACTTACAGTAAGCTTTGGGAAAACTTTTGAAATTTAGGACAGTCCTAATAAAACTTCACTTCTTCCTTTTTTTTTGTTTGGGTTATAAAAGATGACATACTGATGTTAGAAAACAGAAAGCTGTCCTACCCAAGTTCTTTGCCTGGCTGCATGACTATCATAGCAAGTGCTGGCTTGTGCATCAGAAGAGCTGAACATGTGGTACAAAAGGTGCCCAAGACATGTAAAATTTGACCACAAACTGTTTTAATGTGGCTTCAGTTCCATTTCATGTTTATTGTTTTGTTTTTTTTTAATTCCATCTCACCACCCAGCAAAGTGTTTGAATGAAAAATTCAGGACTGAGATGGACAGCTATGTGAGTGTTTACGTGTCAAGCCACAAAAGCCATGGGGTACATATACAGAAGTATTCTTTAATTGTTTTTCTTTTTATCTTTTAGGTCTCTCAGCAGCTAAACTGCTGACTGAGTCAGGCTTGAACGTGGTGTTGCTGGAAGCCAATGACAGGGTTGGTGGACGAACTTTCACCGTGAGGGTAATTATCTCCAAACCTATTTATACTACATATGCATACATATATACTACACACCTTCATAATTATACACGTGTATGTGTTTATATATGTATAGTATACATATGCAATATGAATAGTATATATACATGTATTTACTTATCTTTCCTGCTAGAGGACCTATTTGAGGAAAATTTCTGGAGCACTATCAGGTGGGAAATTTCCCAATATTGTACGAGGAACAGTAGGGAAAGACTGGCATGATTGTGGGAACAGAATATTTCTGTGTGATCTGCAGGCTCTTGAGTCATCAATCCTTTCCTCTGGGAGGGAAAACGTAATTAGCTAAGTTTCAAATAATTTTGCGGGGAGAGACACTGGAGACATCTGTATGAAAAAACAACTATAACAAGCCACATGGGGAGTCATCTAGAGAACTGGTAGAAATGGCTGGGAACTATAACTGCCATGTCTAGGCTAAAACTGCTAGAACTAGAACTGCTCCTTTGACTTCTGCTCTACCTTGGCCTGGGAGACCCCATCCCACACTACTCCTTAGAAAAACTTACCTGTGCTGCTTCCTAGTACAGTCTGTTTTGAACTGGTCATTGGTGAAATGCCTGACTGAGCAAGAACCTCACCTATGTCTCTGACTCCGTCCTTCTCTCTCTACCAGCCAGGCTTTTTCCTCTTGTGTTTGTTAAGGCTGCAGCATAACAACAGGCCATCCAAGTTGGTTATGAACTCCTTGTCTGAGATCCTTGGTAACCATTGCACCAGGTCTCTACCAAAGAATACAAGTTTTCCATGGGGAGAAGAATAATAGCCAAAATACTCTGGGAGTGTTTCATTTAAAGAATTCTTCTGGATTGCTCTTTTAACTTGTATGCTATTTGCAAAGGGCTTATCCTTTTCTGATCCTTTCCTCTCCCCTACCCTGCTTTTTGTATTTTGTGTGTCATAAACTAGAATAAGCAAGCTAAATACGTGGACCTTGGAGGAGCTTATGTGGGGCCAACACAAAATCGTATCCTGCGGTTATCTAAAGAGCTAGGAATAGAGACGTATAAAGTGAATGAAGTTGAGCACCTGATACATCATGTCAAGGTAAGAGGCTCTCAAGCATGCTGCTGTAGATAGGTAAGTAGCAGTGATCTCCTTTCTCATTGTTTTCCATCCATTCTACAGTGGAATATACCTGTTTAAGTATGCATCATTTGAGTCTCTTGAAGAAAAATAAGTATCTTGATAATGAAGAACTCATACAAGTTATGATATGCATGCATACCTACATGTACCCCTGTAGATGTAGATGCATCCTGTTGGCTTATGCCTTGGTTCAGGTCTGAGTTCTTATTTAAAAGCTCTCAAAAACCTCATTGTTTATAAACAGAGCAAATGTGAGTCTACTGTGCAGGTCAGCTCTCATATACCCTGCCCAAGGTATCTGAAAGTCGCTTTGGGAAGTCCTAGAAGTATCTTCAATCAAGCTGAAAGTTTCTTAGGATGGGCTTACTAAACCAATGACAATTATTATCCCGACTGAAAGAAATGCGAGAGGTTAAGTTTGGTTTTGTTGATGGATAAACTAACATGCAGAGTAGTAATAGGCATTGTAATAGTAATTACAAAAGGCCCTGGGAGTCAAATGTTTTAGTGGAAGCAGATGTAAATGATCTGTTCATGATCTGAAACAGGACAGCTATGGCAAAGCTGTTAAAAAGCCCACGTATTCTCAGTATTCAGAGTATGATTTCTCCAAAAGAGCATCCTTTCTCCTTTCCTGATACAGACCAATGTTGTACTCCCACAGGAGAGAAATTTTCTATGTTAGTCCTGAGGAAATAAACACTGTGTTATGAAAACGTAATGGCTTATGAAAACCACTGTGCAATAACTGGCAAAATATTTGTCAGAGAGTAGTTAATGTTTGATCAAAGGTTAAAGAAAACATTGACAGATTTAAAAGCAACAATAGAGAAAAGATATTCTGCCATATGCTTTCCAGTATTTTTCCCACTCAATTGTTATAAAATAGGGTGTTCTCTAAGTGATTTGCTATGGTGACTGTCAACAATTACTTCTGCTGTGATAGAACTGATGGGTACATCCACGCTGTTCTGTTTCGTCTGCCTCTGGCATCACCCTTAAAGTCAAATTTTCTGCTTGTTCACACTATTTAGCCTTCAGAGTCTCTTCAATAGTGATGGGACATCATGCCATGAGGGGAAAATTTAATGGTAGAAGACTAAACTGGATGGAGCTGTGAGCAACCTGGTCACCTAGTGGGATATGTCCCTGCCCATGGCAGGGGGGTTGGAACTAGGTGATTTTTAAGGTTCCTTCCAACCTAAACCATTCTGTTATTGACGTGGCCAGTCAGGATGATCACCTTTCAAGACAACCTTGCTGTCCTAGCATGGTGACATTCCAAAATGCTGCCAGAAGTCACTGAAGACAAAGCTGAAACTGACATGGGCCTGATTTATTGTCAGCAGCCATTAAAACAGAGCTGCTTCTTTGGTAAACCAAACCCCACTTTCTTTTAGGATCTCTATGAACCAGCTTATGGGGGATATATAGGTATTACTTAAGCTGGCTGAAATACCCTTTTGTTTTCCAACAGGTTTTTAGAGTAGGGAAAACAGAATTGCACGAAAGTAGAAGTTTGGGCTCTTGCCAAGGACAGTCTATCTTTCCCTTGACCGCAAGTGTCATATCACATGAGTTGCCAGAGATTGTGCATAGCCTTTTACCGTCGTCTATGGATACCTTTTAGCCCACGGTGGTGAGTGCTTGTGAGAGTCAAGGCTCTCAGCTTTCCTCCCTACTGGGCGCTGAAAGGACTTGCTGGCATTCAGGGGTGTATCCCAGTCTGGCAGAGAGGGGTATCCCCTGATTTTCTTCACCTGCTGGGTGTAGACATGGCCTTGAATTGGGACACTGAGTCATTAGGACACAAACCCAGGGAATCTATACAGTTGTATGGCTTATACCTAGAAGTCTGGAGATCGGGGAAGCCACTGTGCTCCTGGAACATTCAAACCATCATGTCTGGGTGTTTACTACGTTGGTTAATGCCTACATCTGTGCAGACAGATCCTGGGGGAGCTATGAGGAAGACTGAGAGCCTGGGCTTGTTCCAGCACTCGTGTCAATGCTAAGACCTACTGAAAGATGCTCATAGATGACAGGTTATGCCCTTACATATGCCAGGGCGATGGAGCATCCACAGTGATTTGATGCAGATAAGTGGCTTGTCTGAATGCTGGCAAGCGAGTGTGAGACATGGCAAAAGCTGCCTTTAAAGGGGTCCTTGGCTCCTGGGATCCCCCACCCTGGGTTTGGAGCAATGTCTGCCTTATAGTTAGGTCAGGTTGCTTGGGGCCATTCCCAGTCAAGTGTTTAAAGTCTCCAAGGAGAGAGATCCCACCTGCTGCCTGAGATGCTCCCAAGGCATGCTAAGAGCCTGCAGGTTGGATTCAGGCAGAGTTTGTAGGCTTAGGCTCTCAATGTGGCTGCCTGTAGGAGGGCTCCTAAAGAGAGGAGGGAGAGAAGTGTGTGCCAGGACTCCCTGATAACCAATCAGGGAGTAAAGAGAGGAGATATTCCACATTCAGTAGTGCCTCCTTTGAATCACCTAATTTCATTCATTTTTAATCTTTTATTTCCTTTTCACTTTTGCGTTTATACAGCAGTGGAAAAGTATTAGCATAGTTGAAGAATTACTCACAGCTAAATAATTGGAACGTGAGCACTGTATAGTAGATGTATGCATTGCTGTGTGGCCAGATCAATGTAATAATCTTCAGCCTTTTGCATTTCTTGCATCTGTAATATATTCCTTACAGGTCTCTCACTATCAGCCATGTGGCTTGCCCATGCTTTTCCTGCAAGTGGACAATGCTCGTGTGCTCCCTGAAATCTAAGCAGGACTCTCAAGTCATAGCTTACAAACCAGATTGCAAAATGTACAAAGGTCTGTCACCCCTGTGTGAATTTGAATTCCCATGCTGACCCAGGCTTTGTGACTGTGGCCAAAAATAATTAAATTCTGGACCACAAAATTTTCTAAACCCAGAGAGGCAAAGAAACCTAAAGGTTTTAATTCTTCTCTTGCTACACAATCAGGCATCACAGTGCATCTTGTAAAATCAGCTGCTGTTTTTACATGTGCCCAAAGGCAAAATCAAGCCTTTCATAGTTAATTAAATCCATTTTAGAGGCTTTTTAATACAAGTAATATATGCAGCTTCTTTGTACTACAAAATGAAAAGGGTGCATTTTGTTGATCTCTGGGTGGGTCTTTGCTAATTAGGCTTTACTGACTTGATTGAGTTGTGTGGTTTTTCCACATTTAATCTTTTTTAATGTCAGGTTCTGTTGTAAAATTATTTTTGGTCTTGCTTATATTGTGTATGATATCTTCACAGAAACTCAAAATTATATTTCTTGCCCTACATTTTTTTTTTCATTCCCTCTACTTGTTCAGCAGCCGTTTTCAAGGTCTTTGAAAAGAGATTAGTATGTTCTTTTCATTTGTGTAAATGCTGGTTCATTAGCCTTAGTGAGAAAATTAGTATAGCTTTGCAAGTAGAATTTGGTAGGCAAATTACTGCCTGAACACCATTGCTTTTCAATAGCGAAACCGGAGTTAGATTCATAAATCCAAATTTAAGAAACAAAACCAGAACTAGCTGAGAACCCATCACCTCCTAACAGTCCTCCCATTGGATTGGTAGGCAGATATAAAACACTTTTTAAAATAACTTTTCCTTAGATGCCCAAGAGAGGATTCAGGATCCTAACTTAGATTTGCAACTTTTGACTGATGATGTTTTTCTCACCAGAATGACAATTTTTTTGTAGAAAACCAAACCAGAGCACCTACAGTCCAGGTAATTTTTGCCTTTGCCACGTAATAGTCCCTGGAAAGAAGTGCTGAAATATGAAAACATGGCAATTATTGTCAGAGTTTAATTATAAACATTTTTTTCCCATTAATTCAATATGTAGTTCACTTTTGTGTGGTCCCAATAGCAAATGAAAACTTCCTGCATTTTAAAACACAAATTTACCAACATTATCAAATGTAACACAAGTTCCTTTACTAAGTAAGATAAATGTGGAACTGGTTTACTCTGCTACCGTAAATCTGTATAGATAGACATTTATTTGTATGACTGGTTTGCCAAATTAGTATTTTTAGATCTTGCTTCCCTCACATCCTTCTGCAGTAAGGATGATCGACTCTTTGTCCTGCTGTGGTGCCAGCTGACCATCCTCTGATCCCGTTTTTGCTGATGAAGAGCTTGCATGAAAACCTGACAACGCAGACTGGCAGCAAGAGTCCTCTTGCTGGCCACTTTAGACCAGCAAAGCTTGTTTCATAAAATCTAGTCATTAGCCTGTGGTGGATAGGCATCACATTTGCTAACCTCCAGTCAACTAAGACCTCTCTTGTTAGCAAGAACTGCCGATAAATGATTGAAAGTGAGTTGGTGAGCACAACCACCAGCTCCTTCAGTACCCTTGGGTGGATCTCATCCAGCCCAATAGACTTGTGAAAGTCTAAGTGGTGTAGCAGATTGCTAACCATTTCCCCTTGGATTATGGGGACTTCATTCTGCTCCTCTTCCCTGTCTTTGAGCTCAGGGTGCTGGGTATCCTGAGAACAGCTGGTCTTACTGTTAAAGACTGAATGTAGNCATTTGCTAACCTCCAGTCAACTAAGACCTCTCTTGTTAGCAAGAACTGCCGATAAATGATTGAAAGTGAGTTGGTGAGCGCAACCACCAGCTCCTTCAGTACCCTTGGGTGGATCTCATCCAGCCCAATAGACTTGTGAAAGTCTAAGTGGTGTAGCAGATTGCTAACCATTTCCCCTTGGATTATGGGGACTTCATTCTGCTCCTCTTCCCTGTCTTTGAGCTCAGGGTGCTGGGTATCCTGAGAACAGCTGGTCTTACTGTTAAAGACTGAATGTAGGAAGGCATTAAGTACCTTAGCCTTTTCCTCGTCCTTGGTTGCTGTGTTTCCCTTTACATCCAGTAAAGAATACAGATTCTCCTTAGCCCTCCTTTTCTTGCTACTGCATTTGTAGAAACATTTTATTGTCTTTAATGGCAGCAGCGAGATCAAATTCTAGTTGATATTCGGTGTCTCCCATTTTCTCCCT
>VXBW01006294.1:627630-671693 GCA_013400375.1 Thinocorus orbignyianus | reverse complement strand
TCTTCTTCCCTGCTGGCTTGTCTTATGGCACATGAACATGGCCTGATCCTGCATCCTGCACCTGTCCTTCTTGAAGAATGTCCAGCCTTCCTGGACTCCCCTGCCCTTCTGGACTGCCTCCCAGGGAACTCTGTCAGCCAGGCTCATAAGCAGGGCAGAATCTGCTGTCTGAAAGTCCAGGATAGCAGGTTCTGCTAAACCACATCCTTACTTTTCTAAGAATCAAAAACACTTAACATTTTGTTATCGCTGTGCCCAAGATGGCCTCCAACTATCACATCACCCACCAGTCCTTCTCTGTTCACAAACAACAGGTCCAGTGGGGTGCCTTCCCTAGTTGGCTTGTTAGCTGTGTCAGGAAGTTATCTTCCATGCACCCTAGGAACCTCCTACAATGTTTTCTTTCTTCTGTATCGTACTTCCAGCAGACATCTGATAAGCTAAAGTCCCCCATGAAAACAAGGTCAAGCAATTTTGAGTCTTCTCCTGGCTCCTCATAGAGTATTTTACCTCCCTCTTCATCCTGGTTGAGTGGTCCATGACAGACTTCTACCATGATATCTATCTTGTTGGCCTTCCATGTGATTCTTACCCCTAAACACTCAACCCTGTTGTCACCATCCTCTAACTTTCAACAGTCAAAACACTCCCTAACGTACAGGGCTACCCTGTTACCTCTCCTTCCTTGCCTTTCCCTTCTGAGGAGTTCATAGCCTTCCACTGCAGCACTCCAGTTGTGTAGGTCATCCCACTATGTTTCTGTGATGGCAGCTATACCATAGTTTCCCAGCTGCACAGTAGCTTCCATCTCCTTCTGCTTGTTGGCCATGCTGCGTGCATTAGTGTAGATGCACTTCTGTTGTTTAATTGATCCTGGTGTCTTTTTGGAGGGAGATACCCTAATTTCTACATGACTATTCTCAGGTGCTTTTGTGTTTTTTAACACATGAATAACTCTTCCATCTTTGCTGCTGCATTCCTTTCCATTGCCTACATCCACTGAGAGGGCAGACCGAAGGACCTTGCTAGAACACCGTTCCTCAAACTTTGACATGCCACCCCCAGGCTTTTCTCTAGCAAACCTGGTTTTATGCCTTTCCCCGCTTCAACTCTACTTTAAAGCTCATTCAATGAGCCCTACTCATTGAAATATTGTATATACAGTTGACATTTCTAAGAAGAATGCTAAGGGAAACTCAGTCTGCACCATGTCACTAAAGGTGAATGTTTAGTCTTACATATGCAATACTTCCTACTAGGACCACAAATCGGCACTAATGGTAGCATGTTACATACTGATCTACAATAGATCTGCAGAAAAAAAAAATGTAGCCCTCTTGGGTGCCATTCATTTTCAGTACTATTGTGCTTATTAAAATGCAATTTGCTGTGGTCTTGTTCATGAATAAAAAATGTGATGGTCCTGTTGTATTGGGATTTAATTAGAAGCTGGGTAAGTGACTGCTGTATCTGAAGTTATAGAGTTTAGTGGTGTTTATTCTGTGATATCAGTGATATATGTGCTGAAGCTAAGCAATATTTAAGCTTTTGACCTTCTTCTCTGCAAATCTAAGGGCAGTATCTCCTGGCATAGTCTGTAGTATAGAGTGTAACAGCTTAAATGGGTTTTTGAATGACTAGATAAAAGTGTTTTCATTTTTCTTTGTGTATCTTAATTACAGTGCAGTCAGAGAATGAAAAGTCTGAGACTCTCAGTTGCCATCAATTTAAACAAGACAAAATAGTATCACATCTTTTGTTTTTCCCCCTTTCTGCTGACAATTTGTAAGCAAGAACTTGGGGAACTGAGAAGAATAGATCTACATCTTTAAGAAGTTGCATATCTGGTGTCTTGAAAAGAAGCCAAATAAATTGCAAAAAGGCTTAAATTGCTGCTGGGCCTTGGTAGTTTCACATGTCATTACTGGAATGCAGGTCTATGTTATTTTGAGTCTACTAGATAGGAAAATGCAGGCTTTTCTGTCACAAGATGTTGTGTCATTAATCACACTCGGTGGTAGCCTCAAAAGTGAGTTTGAAATAGGCTGAGGGTGGTGAAACCATCTCTCAACTCCCACAAGGGATATCCTCTACACTGTGAATGAAGAACAGTTGTTGGCAGCAGTATGGGAAAGGGTGGTCTTGTTTCAGTCTGGTCGGACCTGCCCAGTAAATAATGGGGCATCATCCCTTTTTTTTTTTGTGCCAGCCATCTGGCAGTAATTGGGAGCAGGAAGTTCATAATTAGGTCTTTTTAATTAAAAATTGGATGATATTTGTATTACAGCAGCCTAAAAGAAGCAAGAGTATGTACAGCAAATCTGCAAACTGACCTCTGTCAGAAGGGACTGTAAAGCAAGGCCTCACAAGGGATGTTTATCGATCAGGAAGACTGACTGGAAGACTGGCAACTGTGACCTAATATTAGCATGAAGATGAAAGTAGTAAGAAAAATGAACTGGAAATCAAGTATGCATTTCTTAATTAAATCCTAATGGAAAGAAAATTCCTCAGTCTTAGCCCTTCCAAACCCAAGGGTCTGTTCCCTAGGAGATAAGGAAAAGGAACTGTGCTCCCACCTAACTTATTTAGTTGAGGCTGCTGGGAGAAAAGCTTCAATTGCATCTGATTGTAAGAACTGATTTTTGTTTCCCTTGAGGTGCTGATTGAAGTCTACAGAAAAACAGAATTAGAGAAGTGTGTATTTCACACAGGAACAGCTGGCTGAGCATACTGGGTTTGACATATCTGTAAAATTTTATATAAGGTTTCATTTTTTTTTTTTTTTAGGTAAGATATTTAATAACTCAGAAACAAAACTAGTGAGACCAACACTGTCTTCTACTTTAAAGGTGGTGTTTTAGTTGTGAGAAGTCATGTTTGCCTGGTGTGCTTGGTTATGTTATCTGTGGACAGAACTCACTCGATGGCTTTATCCCAAATACAACTCCTCTTTTCTCCTGTTTTCATTTATGTTTGCCCGTTTATCTGCTTTTGGGAGGGGAAGGAGGGTTTTTTAAAGAATTATTCTAGAAATACTGAAAAGTTTTCTGGTGATTTTACCCATTTTGTTGGCAGGATTGTTTTAATTCAGGTGTTGAAAGCCACATGCCGGCTCATTTTCAAAGACTATTAGGACTATTAGTCTCTATAAATCTGTACTTCCTAAGATACCTGAATACTATTTGTAAAGGTGTTTTTTAGTGTCCAAAACCAAAAAATCCAGTTCAAGTACATGCTGCGCTTAGTTAACTCTTAGTTAACTCTTTCCTCAGCTGATTAGAACAAATAGTTATATTCACCTTTAAATTCAGAACAGAACTCCAATTTCCCTTTCTAAATCACTTCAGTGGTGATGTTTTTCTTGGTCTGCCTTCTTGCAGATAAGGCAGCTATTCCAGTCATTGTATGACTGATGTTGTGGCAGGGTAAAGATGGACTTTCTTTCTATGATGTGGCAGAAAAAAATTGTTCCCAATTAGCTCGTTTCTGTTTCAGGATATATGTTGCAAGCCAATGTGTCTGTCTATGCTACACTTAAAATGGAATTATTTTTGCTGGCCAAGTTTCACAAAACACTGGCATTCACAGCTGATTATCTCAAATTAGATACTGAAAGATATTTGCAGGGTATTTTGGTGTGTCTTAGCTAATGGTACAAAGCTACAATAGTATCCAGATTTTCTTGTGCTGCATTTCTATTTTCTAACCTATATATCTTTGTACCTTTAGTATATCAGTCAGTATAGTAACCAGTTGAGTGTATGAACTCCTGAACAGTTTCTCAAAGAAGGGAACTTCAACAAAGCTCAACACTGTTATTGTTTTCCAAGCAGACCTGTTTACCTCTCTCAGCTTGGCCCAGATAGTTGACATGTTCTATTATGAAATGTGATTACACAAGAGTCTTAGGACCAAAGACACATATTGTTAGATGTCATGGACTAAAAAAATCCAAAGAACAACCCCAACAAACCAAACCAAAGGGATAGTTTTCCTCACAGCAGTAGACGAGAAACTGAGTATCTGAGACAGATACAGAGTTACAGCCTGAAGTGATACTGTGCTGTTTCTCATTTTCCTTCTGGCAACTTTGCATTTTACTGTTTCTGTGCTTTATATGAATATTGTTACTAGGATTTTAAGTTGAGAGAACAAGGTGTGTGTGATAAACCGGTGCTGGGAATCAGCAGAGGGCACTATGTGCCTGTAAGCGTATGTAACTGTGAATTACCATGCAGAGTGACACCTTGGTGAAGTCAGCATTGGTTACTCCAAGGTTTAGATGATTTAGCTGGGGGAATACCTATGCTCGTTCAATGATGCAGAGAATGCACCACAGCATCTCATTTCTTCCAATGGGAGCTGGCTATATAAGATGCTTAAACTATTCTATAAAAACAAAACAAAAAACAAACAAACAAAACCAAAACCAAAACAAACAAAAAACCCCCCCATGGGTCACTGGCACCCGGGGCTTTAATTCACGATACTGCATTGCATACGGGCACTACCTTGGGTCTGTAACATTTAGGGCAGCATGCAGTTGTCTTGTGCCTGAAAAAGCAAACTTTCTCACGAGATCTCACTCTGCATTGAGATACTGATGATATTTCCTGGCAGAGCATGTACCTGCTCAGTCAACCGTTCACTCACTTTCGCCCTCCCAGGAGAAAGTGTGTTGGATCCTGTCTCTATGCCCTCCCAACTGCTGGGGTTGATACTCAAGGCACTGCTGGTACTCAGATAACATGATGTGTTTCCCCCCCACACCGTAATAGCCCATTTAAGTCATCCAGTTGAGCTGAAACAGAGCTGATGTTTGCAGAAACGATTTCTATACTAATTATATTACATGGGTCCAGTGTAGCTAAGCCAAATGTTGGCTGATGTGAAACAGATGGATAAGAAAATCAATTGGGAACTGTAATATTTGTGACAAACACTGGGTTTCTCATGTCCCTGATTGTTCATTCCTGAGACAGCTGGATTGCATGAATTTCCTCCCTGTAATTTCAGCTTCTTCAGTGTGCTTTGGGCCATACCACAGCAGCAAGTGGTAAGCAGCAAGTGACCCATAGAACAGCAGGTAGATCTCTAACTGCTGATGCTGGTGTTCTGGTTTTGGAAGCATTGCAAGCAGCATCATGAAACAGTTTCTAAAGTTTCTAAAAATATACTACTAAGGCTTAAAAGGAAAAAAAAAGGTAAGAAATACTCCTAAGTGTTATAGTACTGGTATTGAAATATGTCAAATGATCAGGAGGTATGGAGAGTGCTGTTCTCAGAAATATGGTAGGCAAATTTTGCCCAAGTATCAATAAAGTTGTTGGCTTTGCAACAGTACAAATTCATTAGAAATAGGGCTGAAATGTCTCAGTTTGTTGGAAACTACTCCGAGCGATGTGTAGTCTTTCTTTAGTGCTGCTATTTTTGTTTCTGTGTAGAGGGTAGTCTTGTAGTTTCTTCTAAAAAAAGAAATCCTGATTGACAGCTCATGGAGTTTTGTCTTTGCTGGAAATAAGGACCAGGCCTTAGGCAATGTCTTAAGGAGATCTTGAAAGTAACTTTCCCAGGAGACTCCTTCACTTTTATGATTATTTTTATTTTTCCAGCTTGAAGTTTAGTCTCGCGCTTTATGGCACTTGTCACCCCAAACTTCTGCACAAGAGACGTATCCAAGATTTCCCTTTCAGCAGTTCAAATGCAGCGAAATAGAAGAATACTAAACCAAAGATACATTTTGTGTGTCTCTTAGCTGTGTGCTCATGAGGAAGTCCCACAGGGAATTCATAAAACTTGAGTTAACTTGGAGGGGATAATTCAGTTAGGATTGCCTCTGGCAGAGAAGGAAGCTCAGAACAATATCAATAATTGGAATAACCCATTCTGATGCTGTTCTGGTTTTCTTGAGCACAGCAAGATATGTGTTTCATAACTGTAAATCTGGGAAATGCTAGGTACTTAAAACCCAACTGATCTGCTCTGTCTTTGGAATACCTACATAATGTCTGCACTAGTGAAGGGTGACTTCAGTGTTCAGAAGGCAGGGTAAAACTGACTTCTTGCTATCATAGGAATTAGTTATGGAATTTTAATGTGCCCCAGAAGGCTAAAAGGTAGTTACCAATATGGTTCAGATGTTACTAGCTAGGACAGGAAGGTGCTCAGTCTGAAAGCTTTTGCTGCTCTTTCATAGCCCTTTGGCAGCAGAATATGAAGATGTGCCCCAGTTCAAATTAATTTCATGTTAAGAGATTCCATAATAGTAAACAGATGCCCTCGTAGGGACCAAATGCTTCTAATGAAACAAACTCAATGAGTTCATGTCCATCTACATGGATATGTTTTCCTGGTTCCAATTAAATGTATTTTCATATGATTGAGAACAAGAACTGTAGAAATGCACTTTTGTTCCACGTTATATAAAAAAAACCACCACCACCACCAAAACCAAACCCTCCATTTTCTGGAATACTTGTGAACCTGTACTATAATGTCAATTTTTAAATGGGAAATGCTAAGTTTTCACCATTGGTACCACTGGCTCATGAGGTGACTGGAGATCTACTTTGGTTATGACAAAGCTTCTCATTGAAAACTTTTAAAAATGTGATGTTTTGGCATTTTATGAGCCATAATCTCTCCTCAAAATCATTACAGAATGAAATTGTTGTTTTACAACTACTACTTCTTATGTACATGTACCAAAGAATTAATTTCTTTCCTCTCACACTTAGCTTTCTTTCTAAATTTCATTACCTTGATATTTCTGTTAAGGATTCCATTAGTCCCGCATCTGTATAAAGACTTGGTGAAAAACAGTTTCTTCTTCACTTTCTCTAACCTCTTGGGGTTTCTTTTGTAAACTAATTTTCTCTTATCCTTAGGTTTGATTTTTTTTTTTTTTTCCCTTGCTGTTTCTAACTATCTCACTTTGAGTTAGAAGTCCTCAAAGTTATTAGCAGCATTTTTCAAGGTTGTAGCTCATTATGCTATTTCTGGACCAAGTTTTGAGTCTTTCAGAGTCCCTTTGTGCCCTTTTACTGTCTCCTCTGGTGTTTGCAAACACCTACAGGTTGGAATAATGTGCTCCCTGTCCCTTTCGTGTTATTAATAAAGAAGCTATATCAAACCAAGCTTGACACTTCTTTGAGTAAGTGGTCTTTGGATATTTCTCATCAACAAGACACAGTGCTGGTGTTGTTACCTGGTTATAAATACTAAATCTTGATGCAGTATTTCTTTTGAAGGCAGTGGAAATATTTTTTTAGTGATGGGTTGGTGTGGCATTGCACCGAATATCTGTTAAAAGTTAACACTTCTACCAATTGACATTCTTGTTGATGCAGTGCCCACTTAAATGCATAATTTAATATAAGCTTTGAATAATCAGCTGTGGCACACAATATGGCCTTTTTTGTTTATCTATTTTATGGAGTTAATAATGCATTGTGAAAAAATGAATAACCATATAATGTTAATGAGCATTTCTTTGTGAATTTTTAAAGCTGCTATGCTGCCACCCATATAGTCAGCCAGGAAAATACCATGTAAATAAAATAGCTCTACAAATTACCTGTCTTCTTCCACTCTTAGTTAAGCTAAACTTTCTGAATATCTAGTAGTGAAGCTATAGATATATGAAACCTAACTGTTAAACAGATAATGATGTAATTAGTACATATTTATTAACCACACTGTCACTCTCTGGAATTTATGGCCAAAGATGTTGGATTGGAAGAATGAGCCATTATTAATAAATGCTGTATTTCCTGTAGAGCTTGGGATTTTTAGGTTAGCTGAAAGTGTAGTTTTTTTCAAGGAAGGTATCTGAGTTCTGATGTTGTGTATAATAAAGCTCATTACAGCTGTTTCTGTCTGATTTTGAAAGTAAAAAACCCCACCTTACTAAATGCAATTAACAGTTCAGTCTTTGCATGAGTACTTAGGAGACAAAAAAAAAAGAAGTAGTATGTTTCTCTTTTTCAGGAACAAATAGACAGTTTTTCACCTCACTTGAGCAGTGCTGTTCCATCTTGGTTTTTTGATCTGGCCTTAGTGACTCTGCTGCAGGGTATTAAATTTGTGCTTTGTTCCAGTGACCACATTCCAGTGCACACAGAAGCCATGATCATGTAGTTAATTTTTATGATGTTTTTGTTTGCTTTTCATCTTGTAGGGTAAGTCTTACCCCTTTAAAGGTCCATTCCCTCCTATGTGGAATCCATTGGCCTACCTGGACTACAACAATCTATGGAGGACCATGGATGAAATGGGAAAAGAGGTATGGCATGAGGAATTGCAGCTGAAGCCTCAGCTCAGCTTTGTTCTCATGAGGGGCAGAGTGAAGATGGGACTAGGATGGAGATGGGCCAGGCTGCTCTAGCTTGAACAAACCTGGTGCTGGCAAGAGCAGCATAGTGCCGTGTATTTTGCTACATATTGATGGTCAGAGCACATGTTGTAAATGGTATCCTAACAAATTTTTCTGGAGGCCATGCTGCTGAGTTCGTCTGCAGTCATACCTTAATTTTTCTGTGTTTATGAAAATTAGGATTTATGCATGTGATTTCTAGCACTTTGCCTAACGATTGGGTAAGTAATATTTTAAGAGGCTTGTAGACCACAGAATTCCTTCTCCACACTCGAATTCAGCTCAACCATTTTAGTTTGTTACCAGTAGTGTATGTTTTCCATTCACAGAGCTACAAGATTTTGAGAAGAGGTTGCTGCTACTTGTATAGATGTATGAGAGAGAAGCGGAATAACTCAGAGACAATCCTCAGCACTTCTTAACTCTAAAATTATTCTCTATTCTTAAATCTAGAAAAAATATTTTAAAACAAACAAACAACAAAAAACTTAAAAGCATCCTCTGCTAAGTTCATTGTACTACCTGCCAGGAATTTACAGGCTGAATTACCATATAAAGAGGAGATTGTTTGTGTTTGTTGTCTCTTTCATATGCCACTCATTCATTTACTGGTGAATGCTCTTCTCTCTCTCCTCAGATTCCCAGTGAAGCCCCATGGAAGGCTCCACATGCAGAAGAATGGGACAAAATGACTATGCAAGATTTTCTAGATAAAATATGCTGGACAAAGTAAGAACCTCTTTAATATGAAATATAATAGCTTATATTTGTGTACCTTAGAGCTCCAAATAGGCGTTACTACTTTGCAGACAGATAAAATTACCACTAGAATATAGCCTTTTAAAGAAAAGGATTGAGAAATTTTTGTAATAATGGACCAACACACCCGTCAGCATACATGGTAGATTCTGTTATATTTCCATAACTTCTTAGACTAAAATGAAGATAAAAGGAAAATGTATTTGGGGAGGGTTACTTATGGAGACATTGGTAGTACCTCCGTCTGTTACTCTTGCCCTCTCTTTACTGTGTGTTTAACTTTTAAGGGAAAAAGTACCCTGGCTGCAGCAGGTTTTTGAATCAAACTTCTGATGGAAAACCACATTTATTCAGCTGATTTTACCAAAGTGCTATAAAAATAACATGTCTTGAAACAGCACTAAATCATTTTAATGCCCATCATTCTATTGTTTAACTGCTGCGCTATATACCACCCAGGGAAACTGGAAATGCTTCCTGTTTTTATGTATACATCAAAGCAGGTTTTCTCTACTTGCCATTCAACAATGGTTTGATTGATTTTTTTAGCATTGAAGCCAAAAAAAAAAAACAACCCCAAAACCACCCCAGGTTAATTCTGCCTTGCTGTAAAGCAGATCGATTTCTACAGCAACCTCTTCAGAATTGCTAAGCACCCAGCACACAGCTGCAATGAGCCTGCATGAGCATGGTTCAGAAGCCTGCTAGCACCTACTCAAGCTGACACTGTTGTTGAACAGGGGCATTTTGACCGCTTCAGCCAGCCTCTGGAGGGGAACTTGATCATTGTTAATGTACAGTAGGCTCTTATCCAAAAACTTTCAGTCTTCTGGCTGTTTTGCTTTAACGAGAGTGACAGTTGCTCAAACGCGTATAGAAAGCCTTTCTCCTTTATACCTCCATCTGTACTTAGTATAACCAAGTAGAAATGTATACTGGCAGTTCTGCTGGACATTTGAAGCTCTGATTTGGTAAGGAACCATACAAAATGCAATGCACCAGCAGTCTTTCTATATCCAATAGCTCAGGTGACTATAGTCATATTTTTTCAAACTCTGATGGAATGAGACTTGACATTTTACCTGAATATTGGTGTAACTGTCAGCATCTCTTAATTCCAGTGTGCTTTTCAGATTTTATATGTGCATCTCTGCTTGATTTGCCTAGTTTGTTCGAGGTTTAGGTAACATGCTGCAGAAACTTCCCACCCTGGAAGGTAATGATCCAGAAGGGTAACCTTCTACTATTTCCTCTCCTCTAACAGACTGTACAGATTCACTTTTGGCTAAAGTTGCACACTGGAAATAACCTGAGTGCTCTTGATTGAAATCATACTGCCCTTTCTAGGTAAAACACGAGGAGAAACTGGGGAGTTGACATGCTGAAAAGCGATGGGAGTAGGCAGCAGAAACTAGGAGAATTTAACTGCCATATAATGGCTTCTGCTTATTAAATATTAATAAATACATGTACTAATTCTCACATTAGACAAGGTATGTTTCAGAGTTGATCATACTTTACAGTATAGTTTATGCAGAAAAAAAATGGATAAATACTTTCTTTATTATTTTTGGCTGTCAAGAATGAAGCCAGAATGCACCAGTACTTCGGAAAATGCATTGGCTTTTTACCTTAGGGGGACTGCATATTTAGAAAGAGTAGAGGATAGCTTTTTTCTATGTAGATCTACAATTGTTCATAATAGTATGTTTGAGTTGCACTTTTCACTTTTTTTTTTCTTTTTTTTTGAAAGTTCAAAGACTGAAAAAAGGAAGAAGCGACTAAGAGTGGATTCTGTACCGGCTTTGGGAATTATTAATTGCCTGATACCTGGCATATGAAAGACCTATAAAATCTCAGTCCCTGTCAATCACAGTGCAGTTAAGCTGAGCATTTCCTGGTCCTGTGCATATCTCTTTAACATCCTCCTCAGAGTGAGGGCAGAGGAAGTATTCTATCAGTAGGAATGTTTCCCTAAGCCTTAATTAACTCTGTCTTAGTGCACCTCAAAATCTTGTATAGGTTTATACAGTAATTTTCAGTAGAGCTGTTACGAAAGCACCAACTGGTGCATAAGCATAGATCAGTGATCCACTTTCAGACACAGGCCACTTTTTCACTTTTCCACTGTGTTCATCACAGGCTCCCAGACCATTGTTTAAAATACTGAGTTGAGCAACCAAAAACATCTTTTCCCTTTTCTTGCCAGACTTTTGCATGAATGTTTGTATACTGTCTCTTCGTTTTCATCTTCCTACTTACATTTCTTTCCTTGTTATGTTCCAGCTGCAGCACCCTGCCTGAGCACAGCAGAGGAGCGGACAGTGAGGGGATGCTGGCTAATCCAAAGAGCTGAGATAATTAGCTTAGACAAGATCCCTATTTTTTTTTTGTTTTATTTTTATTTTTTTTTAATGACAGCTGTTGAATAATCTCTGTGCTGTGTGCTTGAGGGACAGGCATTCAGTGGGTGCAGAGCTGCAGATCTTGTATGTAACCCAGGGATTCTGGGAGGGCATGGTGGTTTTGGAGTCCAGTGAAGACAGGAGGGCTTGCTTCCCGTAGTCCTGAGTCTAGGATGACAAACTGATTTTGCGTTAGTAGCATAAAGTGACAATCTTTCATGGGCTCTTGTGTCTCCTGAAGGCTTGATTTGGCTAGAATACAGTGGTGTTTGGTTAACATGTTTTGCAGTGTTACTTGAAAAATGTCTCATAAAAGGAACTGATAGTTTCTTACTTCAGCTGAAATTAAGGAATCCTTTATCTGCAGTGAAAGAAAAGATTGCCAAAGATGGTGTCTCCCCTCCTAAAGAACAATCTTGTCACCATTCTTCAGTTTTAAGATTAACTCCGTTTCTTGTCTTTGATGCAGAGCTGCCAAGAGTTTTGCAACTCTGTTTGTGAACGTTGATGTCACTTCCGAACCCCACGAGGTCTCTGCCCTTTGGTTTTTGTGGTATGTGAAGCAGTGTGGAGGGACAACAAGGATATTCTCAACAAGCAATGGAGGACAGGTACTGTCAGTTACCACCTTGTAACTTGTAACAGGTCCTGTTTTAACTTAATTCTTTTGTTTGTTTATTTTAGTTCAAAGAGCCAGCTGAGACATCTATGATTTTGAGCCAATAGCACATTGATAACTATTTCTATTCATTTACATGTTAATCTGGATCTTGCAAAACTAGTCTTGAAGGCAGTTCCTATGCTGAAGGCACGGGCCCAGTGATCAGTAGATTTGTGTCTATTCCTGGCTCTGGTTTGAACACATACTTTGTATCCAAGCTGAAAAAAAGGTGGTTTCACTTGTGCTTATTTCTGTCATCAGGCTGAAGCAAACCTTACCACTTCAGAAGCACTTAATGAGAGGGCAATGCTACCTGCACGAGTGTGTAAGGTGCTCCAAATTAATACTGAAAGTGTTGCCCAGAGCTGGATTCCTAAAGAAACAAGCTTCCAAGGACTAAAACTATTAAGGTTTTAAAATCAGTCTGAAGAAAATGAACACCCTTGCTTATATAAAGGCTCCGGGGAGACCTTATTGCAGCCTTCCAGTATCTGAAAGGAAATCTACAGGAGAGCTGGAGAGGGACTCTTGTCAGGAAGTGTAGTGATAGGACAAGGGGTAATGGTTTTAAATTGGAAGAGGGGAGATTTAGATTAGATATTAGGAAGAAATTCTTTCCTGTGAGGGTGGTGAGGCACTGGAACAGGTTGCCCAGGGAAGTTGTGAATGCCCCATCCCTGGAAGTGTTCAAGGCCAGGCTGGATGGGGCTTTGAGCAACCTGCTCTAGGGAGAGGTGTCCCTGCCCATGGCAGGGGAGTTGGAACTTGATCTTTAAGGTCCCTTCCAACTCTAGCCATTCTATGATTCTATGAAATATGCTATTGTTCTGAAACACTTGAAATCTGGTACACTAGTGCTGCTTCTGCGTTTCAAGAAAGTAAAGACTCTATTCATGGTCTTATACTTGAGAAATGCAAATTTTACTAATAGGATTAGAAATAATTATAGTTTTTAAAATGCAAATTATTTTATCATAAATAAATAACTAAAAATAGAAATATATTAAAACATAAATGTTTAAATGCTTAAATATGCATAGATAAGGAATAATTATAGACAAATAATCTGTGTGTTGAATAAAATATTTGAATTCTATATTATGTTAGAGGTGAATTGAGTTAGGTTAGATTATATACTGCAGAAGACATTTTTGGTGTGAGCTATGAAACTCCTTATATCTTGTTATTTATTATGAGTATTAGGGTTCCTACTTCTGATACACAGACCTCTGCAGATATAAGGATGAACTGAAAGGAAGGTTTAAAAATTACTGATACTTCCAGTTTGGGCTTCTGGTCAAATATGGGAAGTATTTGAGGAGTTCACTGAAAGAGTAAATAACATGGAAACATTTTCTGGGTAAGACTGCCAAACTTCCCAATAATGTTTCGATAGCAACAGAAGAATGGGGTTTGTTTTGAAGGCAAAGCAAAATGTTTGCCATGATACGTGATTCACAAGCCAACTCTGCTGAGTCCTCTTTGTCGAGTTGTTGTTTCTGTGTTTCAGGAGAGGAAGTTTGTTGGGGGCTCTGGCCAGATCAGTGAAAAAATAATGGAGCGCCTGGGAGGCCGGGTGAAGCTGAGGAAGCCAGTCGTCCGCATTGACCAGTCGGGTGAAAGCGTCATAGTGGAAACCTTAGATCATGAATTATATGAGGTAATGAAACCTTTAACTTGTAAGCCATGATTTGTGCTGGGATGGCTAGAAAACCTTTACTTTTTTCATTTTGTCTTCCTCAAAATCATGTAACAAAATTTAGCAGAGATTCAAGTGATTATGACGGAAAGTCATACATTCTGATTGTCCTGAAATGATAGCAATAATAGAGCTTTAAAGAGAGACCTGAAAATCAAAGTGTATATATCTTCTTTGTGCTCAGTTACCTTCCAAGTTAAAGGATAATTGTAAGGTGAACACAAAAACGTGGCGTGGTAATAAACCTTCTTTGAAAAGCACTGCAAGCTTTACTTCCAAGTTGTAACAGAGGAATCTAGATGGAAGGGAGACTGATGGACTGTTATAACTCGGCACTTTTTTTTAAGCTCTGGAGAAAGAGCAGCTGTCCATCATTCAAACAGATGGCTGTTTATGTAATGCTTGTTTAACAAGCAGGATTTTGCAAGGGTTCAGTTTTTCCAATTCTTGTACTAAATGCCAAAATTGCTTCAGAAGATACACCCTGCAGCCTCCCCAGGAGTCTGCCAAGATCATTAGAGCAGTACACTTACAATGAAGTAGTGAAGAATGTTTGGCTTATGTATAATTTCTTTTCCAGGCCAAATATGTGATCAGTGCCATCCCCCCGGCTCTTGGTCTGAAGATTCATTTCAACCCGCCTTTGCCTCCAATGAGAAACCAGCTCATCAACCGAATCCCCATGGGCTCAGTCATCAAGTGCATTGTGTACTATAAGGAAACTTTCTGGAGGAAGAATGGTATTTATGTTTTAATAGAAAGAAATAGTATTGATAAAGAGAGGGAGGAGGGTACATGGTAATAGAGTAGACATTGTGTTCAGAGGATGCTGGACCCTAGAAGGACACTCGTACACTTCTATGCCATTTTTACCTTCACTGTTTGAGAAACTTGAGAGATCCATTGGGATGAGAGGGTGGACAGGGGGAAAAAAAAAAAAAAAGAAAAGAAAAAAAAGGAGATAGACCTGAAAGGAGAACTCATGTCTGTTGTTTATTACCTTGGTTGTTCTTTGTTGTCCTCTCCTCCTTCTTTTTCAGTGGTGCCTCAGTATGAGATGAGGCTCTCCCACTTGTACAGTAACGTAGAGGTACAAGTGGTATATGATGGAAAGAGATTTTATCCCATCAGTTTGCAGCCTGCAAAAATTCTGCCTTCTGGATGCCCTGGGCAAGATTAATTGATGGTGTCCTCACGTAGACATCCTCAGCTGGGCTAGTCATCCTGAACTTCTTTTATGTGTTGAATACTTCCATTATGATTCCTCAGCTCTCTCTCAGAACTTACTGAATCTAAAACAAACTGCAGTGTAATAGCACTTGTTTCTCATTGTTGGTTATAAGGAGTCCATATTTGTGTTTGTGTACAAATGTCATCCACCATCTTTGTGCATGATTTTAAGAGTTCTGGATCCTGGCATCTTCTGGCTATTAGGTTTGGGATGTATTGGCAAGAGGTGACTCCTATTTCCTGGTAGAAGCCATAGTTTATGTAGTGTACTTCGCAAGACCATTGCTCTTTCAAGAACAATTTCTTTTTCTTCAAACCCTTCTTTTAAGAACAATTGTGTTTTCAAAACAATGTAGGAATATCTCCTATGTCTGACATAAATGTCATATATGGAAGCACCTGGGGCAGAGGCGCTTGAACATATGCAGTGCCTGAAAACAATCTGTTTCTGTGCAATTAATAATTACCTTGCTATCCAGGTTGCAGAATAATTTATTTTTCTATTACTAATTCAACAATAGGAGAGTCTTTTATTGACTTTCTGTTCTAAAAATGCTTGGAAAGTATTGTTAATTGTCAGCACATCTCAGATACAAACTTTGTCTTCTAGAGAGGACCTGACACTTCTCAAGGCGACACTACACTGCCTTGCAGATCATCAAGGGAGTGCTAATCTTTGTCACTTAACGGGGGTTACTTAACTAGGGTTTTTTTTATCTTCTTTTCCTTTGTTTTCATATCTCCCTGTATTAGAAACAGAATCAGAGGATGATAGAGATTGGGAGGGACCTCTGGATGTCATCTAATTCCATACCTTACTCAAAGCAGGATGAATCAGAATGATTAGGATTAATTGGATCAGGTTATTTAGGACTTTTTCCAGTCAAGTTCTGAGTATTTCACATCTGGGAAGCTTGTTCCTGCATTTGGATACATGAATACTAACTTCTTTTCCACCTCGTGCTTAACAGGGTATTGTGGTACCATGATCATTGAAGATGAGGATGCTGCAATTGGTTTAACACTTGACGATACTAAGCCCGATGGCAGCTTTCCTGCCATAATAGGGTAAGAGACAAAGAAAGTGTCTAGTTAACATCTTTTTGTTTTGTCTTGGCAACAACTGAAATAGAAAACCTGCTACTCATGAAGGCAAGTACTTTAACCATTTTAAAAGGTTGAGTTTCTCAGTGTGTGGTGAATATGTTCTATAATTTTTTTATTTCAAAAAAAGTCCTCTGTGATTTAATTGCTAAGTTAAAAAAATAAAAATCTGTTTTTCTTCCCCCCACCCTCCACCCCCCACTGTCATCTTTTGCCTTTTTGTGTGGCAAAACAAAAAATTGCAAAAGAGGAAAGGAAGGAGGGGATTATTACAGAAATTTAAATCTATCTCCAAATATATTGCCTGCCCCAAATCTTTCAGTTCTTTAAATGAAATTTTGTTTTCTAGAATTATATTATATTTTGTTCTACTTTTGTGAAGCAGCCAGCAGCCAGAGGGTATGATCGTTATTGGAAAGTTTATTAAACAGTGATTTCCAATTCAGTCCCAAGCTTTACCTCTTGTTGCTAGATGCCTGCATTCTGCTCTATAAAGTTAAGGTCATTGGGAAGCAGCTTATACAGATATTCTAACCTGAATCTCAGAGTCGTTCTTTCCACAGTGAATCCTGCAAGCAGCAGGCAGACCATAGAACGCTATGCAGAGAGGTGAAATAGATATTTTGGATAGTGACCCAAAAGCTATGACTATGAATCACAGCATCACATCGTGAATTACCGGAATTTTGAATAATGCAGGAAATTTAGCAACATAATGGAAGTAAATTGTTTGTGGTCTTTCTACAGTTTCATTCTTGCTCGGAAGTGTAGAAGACTGACAGGCCTCACAAAAGAAGAAAGGTAAGTATAAACATTGGAGATCTGTGTGGATTCTGNTTTTTTTTTTTTTTTTAAGTGACCAAAGTAGGAGAAAAATGCCCTCAGTTTGAGGGAAGTTGTCTATTTGTGACAGTGGGCAGACAGAGTTTCCTCACTTTAAGGAAGAAGATATCTTACTTGTTTTTGGATGAACACCTCACAGAATTCCTACAAACTGGCAGCACATGTAGTAGCTAGCCCTTGCCCTTTAGAAACTCTCTGGGCCTGGTTCTCATTTTCCAGCAGGGCTGCTCTGCTTGTGTGACTCTAACAAAAGAAGAGATTTAAGATGCTGAATATGAAGATAGTGTAGACATTCTGCTGCTTTCACTGGAAAGGGTCCGGGGCCAGCCCCAAATCTTGGCACTGCTACACCTCTGGCTTCCTGCAAGTGCACTGAGCAATTTGAAACCTTGTCAGAAGGGACAGGTTTGGGCACTGTCCTTGATTTTTTTTCTAATCACTCTGGAGAGTCCTTTCAGTCTCTGTAACTTAGTGCAACCTTGAGGTTGCTGTAGCTACCGTGAACAATACCTCAGCATCAGGAAGGGGTCAAAAAGCTGCCTTCAGCTCTCCACCCTCAGTTCTAGCAAAAAAAATGCCCATCAGGCACAGATTAAGGCCTTTTTGACTGTCTTCTTGAAACAAGTCTCTGCATACAGTAGTGCTTTTTGGTTTATTACTAAAATAGAATTTACAAAATAATGAGGTTTTTTCCATTACACCGATTCACAGTATCTGAATAAATTAAAGCTGCAAGTAGAGAGCGTGGATATGAGGAGAGCCTTATTTTGACATGGAGAAAATACATTTGTTTTTCAAGCATGGCAGAAGGAATACTGTGCCCAAGTAAACAGTTTTACAGTAATAGCTAGTCTAACTAGTGAAGATGTAGTTGTCTCAGATTAGCTTTGCAGGGAGTCTAGCAGTCTGTGGATAATGGGTCTAAATGGGACTGTTAATGTCCCAGTCTTTTCAAACAACAGCCTAGTACCACAGAGCACTTTTAATTTTGGCAGGAATGGACAAGGCAGCCATTTCCTCAGCACTCAGGCTTTGAGATAGACCCCTACCAGGTGACTGATGATAAAAGTAGCAGAGGTATTTTGAAATCCAGACTGCCCAGCTTTTTAAGCCATCTTAAATACACCAAATGGTGTCTTACACTGTATGTCAGTACACTAGATACAGCTGAGCATTTGCAGTATTTGAGAACAGCTTCTCCTTCTGTGAAATGAAGGGCTGTCCTGACTGTTTGCAAGGCACCATGAAGGAAAGGTTGCTTTCCCCTGGGAGTTGAAAGCATTAGCAGAGTTACCTGATTCTCCTGCTTGCCTATGGCCCAGTTTTAAACAAAAGGATTTTGAACTCTTTGTCTTCTGAGGAATAAATCTTAGACAAGGAAGGACTTTGCTTTGGTAAAGAATGATTGCGAAACATGCTTGGGTTGGTACCTGATAGATGTACCCTAGTGCAGGAGTACCTCTCTGGCTCCTGCAGTCCTGGCCACAGCCAGCCAAGGCAGGGACCTGCTGGACTACACTGCAGCTCCTCTTCTGCATGTAAGGACAAGTCTCCTTGAAGTGGAAATCGGGGTCCAGGAGAAGGCAGAGTGCAAACCTGAACCTTCCTGGACTTTCTTGCAGTGTACGGTCAGAGTGCAACCAGTTTGTGATGTTTGGATAGGGCTATGATGCCTATGGTGTCTGTCCCTTCTGAGGACAGGCTTCTTGTGGCATCCTACAGAGGATGCATCTTGCTGAGATGCTGTGCTTGCCTATCAACACAAGCTGGGCTCTCCATTTGTCATACTGATGACTGGGTAAGGTTTTTGGTAATCCTTGGATATGAAGAGTAGGGTGTAGAGTCTGTGGCAGCTTTCCCAAGACATGACTGGGAACAGCAGTTGTGGAATGAGTTAGAAACTATTTTATAGCCTAAGCCAGGCTGTAGGGAGCAAAACTCACTGCTGCCTTCCAGCTGGTCTTCCCAGGCCAGGTGCCAATGAGTAATTACAGTGGTTAGATTCTGCCCTCCCTCTCACTGCTGCGTGTCACACACTGCCATGGAATAAGAGATCAGGGAGAAGAGCTGAGTGTCTGCATGTGCACTTCTTCTGCACTGGGCTCAGTGTAATTCTCAACAGGACACTACCTGTGTAGCTCCAGGCATAAGATTCCTCTTATTTAGTGCTGGTGGCAACTTCACGGCTGAGTCCAAAGCCAAGAAATAAGGATTTTACTTGCTGCATATTCCATATGTTCCATGATAGCATTAACCATAAATCCATAAATAAGTATTTATTTAAAGTGTTCTAGGATAAAAAGTGCAGATGCTGCAGAGAGACCAGCACATCTGCAAAGGTTACTCCTATTAAGAGAAATGTCCACAGTGATAGATTACTGTTGGTGCCATTCAATCCTTTAAAAACTATTTTTCTATAATTTTTTTTTCCCTGTCAGTTAACACCTTATTATTGGTGAATGATTCCTTCCAAGGTCAAAATTCCTTACATATCTGAAGATACCCTTAACTTGAAGCTTAATATTTTATTTTGCATGGTTACTTCAAACTAATTTTATCTGTATCTGCAATGTATTTAGCAAACAGTAGTGAACTTGCACCTTCTTGGAGCCCTGCAGTTGGCTGTACATGAGAATCCCTACCAGCCTCTGGTACACCATTTCCAGGATCCCTGGAGGGTCTGCAAGTTATGTGTGGAAAAAGGGCAGGGCACAGAGAGATCTAGATGTTTTCTTCTCATTCCAGTCATGATGCTGGGAGGAACAGAAGCAGATGGGTCCCAAGGTGATAACTCATTTTCCTTTGGAGCCCCGTGGTGTTACAGACCTGCCCTGAAAGCAGGAGTTAGTTGGCATTTGTGAGAAGTAGTGGACATACCTCATCAGAGGCTTTGCTGGATCATGCTGTTAAAATGACTTTATTTTGTTCAGACACTGGATGGGTGCTGGCAGTCTGCTCGCTTAAGGAGAGATGGAGAGAGAGATGGAGGAACTGATCCCTTTTGTTACAGCTGTTACTGGATTCATGTCACCCCCTGGCTGCAGAGGGATGTTCATATATTGATCCTGCAGTTCTCAGAGCCCTCTCTGCCAGTTTCTGTGTGACCATGCACTTCTACTTCTGGAGCGGGCTGACCCTTGTCCTTCGCCCTGGGACACAAGGAAGGGGCTGCTTCCTTCCCCTCTGCTGCTGTGGGCTTGAAACCTGCCAGCAGCAAAATCACCCCAGGGTCACTGCTCTTCCTGAACTGTAGCAGCAGACTTTCCAGCTCCAAGCCCCAGTCTGCACAGAACACCTTCTTCAAGGTCTCTCTGTTTGTTTGGTTTGTTTTTTTTTTTTTTTTTTGTGTGTGTGTGTGGGGGGTGGGTGGGTGTTTTTTTTTTTCCCTCCTCATCCCCTTTATATAGCATTCTTTGAGTTCAGCTGCTCCTGGATATAGCTGGGTTCCTGTGTAGCTGGGTTGTGTCATACAACACTATAGGTACAGTTTCCTCATGTACTTACACAGCTGCAAGCAAGCTACAGGGCTGAGACCGCTGTTTTTCTGTGCCTAGAATGGCTGTCTATGGAGCACAGGATTTGCTTCCAGAAGTAAATATCTTTCCAGTCTTGTGTTTGTGTTGATTTTTTTTCATAATTGGTAACTATTATTTCATCTTGATCTTCTTATGTTTGGGAATTGGTGCAGTGCGGTTAGCAGTAAAGAGTAAGACCCAAAAGCTTGTCGGAACAAACTTAATTGCACTTGGGGTTTGCTACAGAATGAAGCATATTCATGGATTTATAGACTCATAAACTGAAACAGGAGGAGTTTTATAGATAGAGAAATAAAGTACTGATTCCCTGAGAGCCTCAGGCTATCAATACCTGCATCTTTGTGGGAACAGACCGTAAGTTAGACTATATGGCAAGACAAAAAAGTGCAATGCCTTACTCCTTTCTCTTCCTGACAGCCTAGAGAACCTCTGGATAATGTATGGATTTGGGCTGCTAGAGGCATCTTAAGCGAACAGCTTGCATAACTGCTGGTAAAACCGGCACTTATGCAGCACAGGAGTTCGAGTGAGTTATTTCTAGTGATGCAGAGGCTGAACAGCTACGGTAAATCCCAAAAAGCTGGAACTTCAAGTTCAAGCAGATATTAATGCTTGTTCTCTTGAAACTAGGACATTAGAGGGGTTTCGTTTTCCCTTTCCTTATACAGAATTCTTCTGTTGCTTTTCTCTTGCAGGAAGATGAGGCTGTGTGAGCTCTATGCAAAGGTTCTGGGATCAGAGGAAGCTTTACACGTAAGCACACGGTCTAAACCGTAGCATCTCCTGTCAAGACTTGTTGAGCTGAGGAAAGGCAGAATGAAACCAGCCTGCAGCAGTGCTCCAGCGCAGTGCTGCATAGCATTGTGGAAAATGTAGCTGCTACCAGAGCACTTGCTGCCCTCTGCAGAGGAGTGGAGAGAAGGTTATGGCAAGTCTTGGGCAGGCTGCGTTTGACAGCAAGGATAAGAATGAGCTTGCGAAACAATTAAGAGGCAGACATGTTCTTGTCCAGCTTCATGGGTGGCATTCACCACCATACATCTCACCTGTTTTCAGATGCGACAGGTTTGCCTTTCCTGTAATTGTGAATAACTGGTAAGATTTGTGTGACCTTAAACTTAATTTATATGATAAATACCATTTATTCTTTAAGGGCAATTTTATGTGAGTTAAATGTTGGAGACACATTTTAAAGATATTGATATTGTATGCAGAACCATGCAAGTGCTATACTTTGCATTTTCAACAGTATATATTTGTATCCAATGTACACATTACAAATATTATACCTGTGTACACCAGAGGTTAATTTTGCTCAAAGCATAAATCCATGCTCAAAGCATAACTTTACATTGAAAGATTAAGAGGATTATGTTCACGTCACAAGATTAGCTAATTTTTTGAAAAAAAAAAAATAACTAGCAGTGTCTAAAAATAAGGCTTATTGTGTCAGATCCGTGTTGCATTAAGAGACTTGTTAAATGTGCTCATCTTGTCAGACATCGACATGCAACAAATCATAAGCTATTCTTCTTTGCTGTCTCCTCAGTTCTTTTATTAGCTTCCTTAGGACTCTGTCTTTTCCTTGAGTGAATTAATCTCTGTTTTACAGCCAGTGCATTATGAAGAGAAGAACTGGTGTGAAGAGCAGTATTCTGGGGGCTGCTACACAGCCTACTTCCCACCAGGCATAATGACTCAGTATGGAAGGTACAGTGTCTATTTATAGTGGACTTCAGAGTAGTAAGATAAGACCAAGTTAATAAATATCCTCAGAAAGGGTCATAAATCCTCTGTCACTGTTCGCTTCATACCTTTAAGATCACTGGGGAATATTTTAAACAGATATTATAACCTTCCACTTGTCTCAGTTGGGCTTTATGATGGATGAGTACAGTATCATTAGAGTTTTTTATTCACTTTAGTCATTTGGTGAATACAGCTGACTATGTTATTGGAAGGGAATTGGGAAGTTCTCACAATCTGTTTAGAAAACTGACATTGGGTTATTTGAGATTGACGTTACCATTTCCAGCACATCTTTAGCTGCTTTTTCCTAAATACTGGCAGAGTTAATTCCTGCTAACAGTGACAGTAATGAGTGATTTCTTCAGACTGTTCCTTTCATTCTAGCAGTCATGACTTAATACAGTAATCAGTGTGCCATTGTATACAGTCTGACATAAGTTTTTGCATGAAAATAAGATTTGCCAAGAAGAAAAAGGCTTACTCGTCAGACCTGTGATAGGATTCAGATACATAGTTTTTTATGTGATGGCATAGCCCTGCTTCTGAAGTATAGGTTTTTTCAATTTAAAGCACTTAGAGCAATAAAGCAGTTGTAATGAATAGCATATGGAGGCCTTAGTATATAAAGTAATTTTAATGATAATTATTGCAAATTCTGGCACAGATAGAGTAAAAAAAATATCCTTTTTCATTTTTTAAATTTGCTTGTTTCTTTAGATGTCATGGCCGTCTACTTCAGAATGCTACACTGTGCCAGTAATGCCTAGCGTTGGGATTTATGACACTGACCAAAATTGTGAAATGGAATGTGTCTGATCTCAGACTAATAATTTTCCTTTACTCCTACAAGCAGTCTAAACATTAAGAAAATATGAACACTGGAGTGTTTACTGTAAGAAATGAAATGCAATGCAGATCCCTCCTCCAGATCAGCTGACCCAAAGTTACTATCTTTAAGCACTTGCTGTTATTTTATTCAAATATTTACCCAAGGATTTCAGTTATTTTTCCTGGTATGGCTGATGTGACTTACTGGTTGTCCCCCTTCAGGATTATTCGGCAGCCTGTTGGGAGGATCTATTTTGCTGGCACAGAAACAGCCACAGAGTGGAGCGGATACATGGAGGGAGCTGTACAAGCTGGAGAAAGAGCAGCCAGAGAGGTACAGATGCAAGCCCAAAATAGGGCACTGTCAAGTGTCCTGTGGAAAATGAAAGATCTTTTGGTTGGAGTTGAAATGGGAACTGAATATTGACAGCTTCAGGCCTTTTGAAACCTTGATGCCAATCCCTGAGAAGGGGATAGGCTTCAAAGAGGATGAAGGTTTTACACTTAAATTTAGAAAGCTTAGGACAGATTCTTGGTATTTCATCAAGCTCTTCTCTGTTTCCAGGAGTGAAATACTTTCTTCTTTAATAGAAATGCCAAATTCTCACCTTGTCACTTTTTAACCCCAAATGGGCATTTTGTCAGTCGTTGTTGATCATGGTTGTTAGCTTCCTTAGGAACAGCTCAATTCTTCAGCTCTGCAGACCAAGTCAGTCTCTTCCTCAAGTGCTTCCAACAATACCATTGATACAGTGTACACCACTGAGATACTTAAAGTCATTAAACAACAGCTTAAATATTTTACTTCTGAGAAAATACCAATTTCTCAAGTCTTTTCATGAATATTACAGTTTATGGAGCAGCAGAAGAGATTTCACCTTTGTTTTATGAGGTGAAGGCAACCTTGCAGCTAAAACCTACAGCTATAGAACAGAAGTTGGCCTGGAAGGGGTCTGGAGAGTTTGTCTAGCCTGTACTCCTGCTCCAAAAGACAGGGATCAGCTGTCCCTAAACTGTCACACTTGTGAAGGTTATGCCTAATTTCTTCTTGAAAACCCACAGAGGTAGTGCTTCATGACCTCTCTAATATAAGGACATTACAGCAGAACTTCCATAGGTCTCAGCAGAAAAGCTGGCAAGGGAGTTTTGTAAAAGTTCTGATGTTTTCCTTTCCTCATGTACTTGTGGAAAGAAAATATGTTTAAAATCCAGTGCAAGAGTGTTTCTCACTCTCCTGTACTGAAAAGTTGAGGAGGTCTAGAACAAAAGCCCATTGTAAAAGACTGGAAGTCTTGTTAAATCTACAAGTGCCTGGAATAGGAAAGACATTAATATAATAACTTCCATTTTATTTTACTGTAGAACTTAATCTTCTTGTGTTTCATGACCGTCACTTCAGATGATCTTTGCTATCCTAGTCTTCTCTGATATCTTTGGTATTTTGAACAGTTACGTTTTCATTGTGAAGGTTTTCATTTTAGTCTTGCTTTTCTTTGGCTGGAAGTGGTGGTCTGTCATCACTCACAGGATTCTGTTTCTCTTCCAACTTCATGATAAAATTTGCAAAGCAAGCTACCCCTGGCTGTATGGCTTGCCTGTGCAGTAGCTGGTTTATGCATGCCTTGCTGCCATGAGAGTGTGCTTGACTCTTAGTTGTATTCACATTACCCTGTTCCTGTGGGACTAGTCAGGTTCTGATATCTCGCATGGACTAACCGAGCACAGAGAGGCTTTCTTAATACTGTTTCTATTTTCCACTAGGAGGGCTGTCTTAATTAATATCAGGCCAGAAATGAGTTGTACAAAGGTTGATTTTTCTTTTAAAATTTGAATACAGAGATTTATGTGCTCAATTGTTATCTTCATCATGCCATTTTTAAACAAAAATTGAAACCAGCTCTTTTTCCCTTTCAAAGAATGAATGGTACTTACTAGAGAATGTTACTTATTTTCAGATACTGTTTGCTATGAGGAAAATCCCAGACAATGAAATTTGGAAGCCAGAACCTGAATCAATTGTAAGTCTTTCTGTGGATTAAATGGTTTATTTTTTTCTCTGTTTTACTGGTGAGATAAATTTTGTTGGCTGTTTTTATTTAAGTTCATTAAACCAAAGCCACAAGAATCTTTCCCTTACTCAGCAAAACTGCCCTTCAAAATGGGAATGTGGTAGAAATTCAGAAAGAGCACCCATCTGACAACTCTAATGCGGGATAAGAAAGAACTGCACTCTTTAACTACGCAATGAATCCTTTCCTTGAGTCTCTTCCTCTTCCCTTTAACTGAACAGAAAATTTTAATATACTGTACTTCTTCACAAAGTGAGCTACTTCCACCCAACTTTATTTCTGCTGCAAGAATCTCTTGATTTATATCCTGCCTGTCACAGTGGTGGTGTTATGTTGTTAATGGATGTTCTCCCCACAGGATGTTCCAGCTTTGCCCATCACTACTACCTTCTGGGAGAGGAACTTGCCATCTGTGCCGGGACTGCTAAAGCTGATTGGATTTTCTGCTTTCTTCACTTCTGTGGCTGCAGCAGGATTATTTGCCTACAAAAAGGGACTTCTGGTTCGAAACTGAAAAAGGTGCCAAAGCAAAGCCTCAGACCTGAGCATTTTTCTTTTTTTCAGTTGTTTCTTATTTTTTTGGACATGTACTTCCCTGTTTCCAAAGACTGATCGGGACTAAGAAAGAGGAGAAAACAGTAGCAAGGCAAGGCTGGAGGGGAAGGATAAAGCAAGGGAATCATTATTGAAAAAGAACATCTTGAATCCCGATGTTCTTCTAGCAGTATTTTTTGTTGTTGTTGAATTTCTAGGATACCTTGCCAAACATTATCACCTTGAGGTTTTTAGCAAGATCTCAAAACAGAAATGACAAAATGAAGGCCTCTATGAAGCCTGTTCTGATGGGCTTTCAAGTTGGTTTTACGCTTATATCTGAACTAGCCTCTGAACTCCAAGTTTTCACAGGCACTTCCATCTTTAGTTGTAAACAAAAGATTTCAGCCTTCCTGTGCAGTAAACTGAGAAAAGAAATCCAAGAATAATTAATTAGATCATGTGAATTGCTGGTGAGGATCTTTTTAGTGTTTTTATTTTTCACCCAGATGTCCAGAGCCCAGGCAGCACCTAAGGGGCAAGTCAGGCAACCTTTTGAAGTAGAAGCTCTAAATTTATACATCTAAACTATGCAAGTGTGTCCATAGCATTAGCAGTAAAAAACCCCTAACAAACGCAAACTCCAAAAAAACCAACAACTCACCAAATGTTACTTCATGCTTAACACAGCTTAGCTGGTTCAGAGCTTCACTTTCTCCTAACAACCATGTTGATAGGATTAGAACTTCTATTTCTACTGTGTTGAACTGACTGTGTACTTCTGTTAAGTAATTAAGAATCTAAATTATAGAGACATCCCAGGGAACCATGGATAGGATAGTCACATGCAAGTACTTCTGCCTTTCCTAGCTTGGTACCTTTCAAACAACAAAAAAACCAACCCAGCTACGAAAACCTTGGGTGCGTACCTGTCAACATGAGGGTACCTTGTAGGTATTTCTACTGTTTTACATCTCCCTACAGAAAACAGAAAGTCACAAGTGTAACTGAGAACAGGATTTGGTGCACATGAAACTTGGGAAAAGTCGTATGTCTGGAAGTTTTCAAAGCCCCTTTGCTGCACTTCTTCCTTCAACTGGTGATGATTTATATATATAAAAAAATTACATTGCAAGTGAAAAACCGTGGAGGGAAGTGTAATAAGGATATATTCAGCAACTGGTTTGAGCAGACGGTAGAAGAACTGTATCACCAGTCTTAGGCAGACTTTTTGGGTTAGCATCTGATCTTGCTTGTACAGGGTAGTGCTTCATTCTCCAAATAGTCCCATGGAACTACTTATAAAGCTGTAATATTTGTGAACAGTGTATAAGTTTCTGGCCCTTAGGTTTAATTCGTTTTAAGTTGATGTGCCAGTTAAAAATCTTGTAGCAGCAGCTTGGATTTTATCACAAATGAATATCCTCATAATAGCCTCTTAAAATGCATAGGGGAACTTTTCAGACATAAAATTCTTTAAGTCAGAAGAACAGTGCAGCAGCGTACATATGGCCTTTCTCATTGTATCACATAGAGCACTAATTGGCTGGGACATTTGCCTACCACAGAGTGCTTCTACATGGCTTTCTCTCTGGGTGATTTATTTGCTAAATGACTTAGAAACCGAAAGCTGAATAGGAACTGTGTAAGTTCAAAGCTTTTGCAATTCAGACAATTCTCATGCCAGAAACAAACATAGAAACCTAAATTTGAGAAGACATTTGTAAAGTTTTGGCCCAATATTTGTAAGTGCTAGACAGTGAATACATACCTTATATATAAAGAACTGCTGCATTTGCAGATGATTTCTCTGCCAGAGCTGTTTGGAATTCAAGTCCTGCTTCTGCCCTAGAAATATTCTGCAGGTCTCTAAAGGGGAGTAGATCCATGAGACTATTAAGGATAAATTTGATTCATTCACGTCTGAAATGCATCTCTCTCTTCTTAGCTCCTGAATCTGGCAGAGGTTTTCCCAGACTAATAAGAAAATATTGTGTGCCACAGGAGCAGAATATCAGGAAAAAAAACAGAAGTTAGGTAGTTAGAGCTGAACAGAATCGTAAACAAATCTTTTCATTAGATTAATCAATTTAAAACAAAAGTGTATATAGTTATAAATCTTTCTTATCCTTAGTTTCAAAGTTAAACAAAAATGAACTAAAAAAAAAAAAGAAAAACCCCAAAACCCCAACCACAAAGTATTTCTCATGTTATTCTGCCAAAACTAAAAGTAGGTGTGATTTGAAATCTCAAATTAAATTTGGATCCCCTGGGATTTCTGGCCAAATCTGGTGGAACTGGGAAGTTTGAATTGCAACATCTGTATTAGCACTTGAAAGTCTCTGTCTTCTTCTTTCCAGACTGTCAAAGCATTAGGAATGCTCTCTTTGTCTTTACAGCCGTGTCTTGCTACGATTATGCTGTGGAGTTTATGACCACTATGGGATTAAAAAGAAGAATTTGCTGCTGGTTTCTTGACATCTTCCACCTAAAAGGAATATGTGGCACTTTGTGTATGTGGACGCTAGACTGATGAGAAAATTGACAAATGGAGGTAGAGAACCAAGTTGTTTCCCTGTGGGTAGAGGGAACTGTTTGCGCTGGCTTACATTTTTAAATTTACTTCGTGATAACCCTTCAAAGAGAGGAATGAAGCCTGTTTTAGTGGGTCACCAGTCGTGCTTAATTTATAAATGTGTTTGATGAGAAATCTGGTACCATGGAATTTCCAGCAGTTTACCAGCTTGGTAAAATGTATTGTAGGAACAACCATGGAAATAATGGTATTTGTCTCTTATAAATTGATTTGTGTTATCATGCATATTTTGTAAGGCTCTTAAGAGTTTGAAAAAAAAAAAAAAAGAAAAAGAAAAAGAGGTTTTCTTGCTTGTACACTGTTCTGACAGAAAATGTATATTGCAAAGGATGTCAGGTCATGGTGTGAAAATTCATGTTAACCAAAGCACTTGGAAGCTACTTGTATAAATTACTAGACAATGACAATGAAGTGAGCAATCTGAAGCAGACCCATGTCTTTTCTTTAACTAGTACATTTTTTTTCTCAATGCAGATCTTGATTCCAAATAGCATATCTGCTTTCAGTACAACAAAGACATTAATGACAATTAAAAATATGTCTGTGCATTATCTACCACTGGAACCCAAGGCCTGGAGGAGAAGATAGGTATTTGTATTTAGATAGCCTTCCTCTGACCTCAGTGGGACTATTGTTTCACTGACATAGACTTTACAGAAATGCAGAAATTTTAAGATTTCTTTTTTTGAGACATGAAAGAAAAAATTTTTGGGGAAGAGGGAATTTTCCTCCAAAAGTATTTGGATGCTTAAGGGAGCCAGTATTAAATGACAACAGATCTGCCAGTGCTCTCAGGCAAGAAGCAAAGCCACTTAAAATCACAGATTACAAATGGTCCTAGATAAACTTGACCTACGTTTAAATGGATTATCAATCCCACTCCCATCTCCACCACCTTGAGATCCCCTTGATCTTGCAATCTGTTCTTCAATAGAGATAAAAACAGGATGGCCAAGGCACTCTTGCTTTCAAAGTATTTCTATGGTCAAGTTGTTTAGGCATTGTCATAGACAATGTCATTGTCATAGACTGCCGCTTATAGCGTGTTCTCTGTGGTTGTGTACAGGTCAGTGTTCAGTGATTCCTGCCTCTGTGTTTTGGAAAAAAAAAAGAGTGACTTCACTTTGCAGGAATATATATGCTCTGTGTGTGATGATTTGTGCCTTTTATAACCGTAGCATTTTCTCAAGTGCCTCTGTGGTGACTGTCTCCCTTGGTTTCCTTCTTAAGTTCCCTTTTCAATAGGCTCTGCAGATATTTTTATCTGACAGCTGTGAACTTTTTTTAACCTTAATTAGAATCAATAAATATCGTCACGTCACAGTTACTGTTTGAGGCTTTTCTTTTGTGGAAGCTCCCTTTGACTTAGTTGTGATGGTGAGTATTACTAAGTAACACAACATTTTGCATTTTGTACTGAAGCTAGTGAGATGTCTTCAGTTTTTCTCAGTAAAGAAAGCTCTGTGAAGAAAGAGAGGATAAAAAAAAAACAAATAAACCCCAAGCCCCTCGAAAAAACAAACACCAAAAAACTTGAACAACATTTGATAATAATTCTTCCTAACATATAGATGGCCAACAGTCTTGCACGTAGGAGTTAGTTTTTATTGCTGTAGGTGGATTTGGAGTGTCCCCATCACGAACACACTTCTTTCACACACAGCACCTTGTTTACCAGAATATGTATGGACAGGGACACGTTTTATAGCTGCTCATAAGGGTCAATGGTAAATGAACATGGAAAGAAACAGACCTTGTACCAAATATTGTGTGGTGTAAATATAAAAAAAATAAAACTGGAAGGAGAAAGAGACAAAATACACTGGCTTAATTTAATCCAGCAGCTCGGTGTCAGTGCTACAGAAATAATGTAACTGAAGAACAAACTTGGCCTTGGGAAGGGATCTGTGTTTCACAAAAACGTAGTCTATCAATACTAGAAAAAGTGTAACCATCTGTGTGAAAAACATGTCAAAAGCATGCAGTGCTCTTTGTATAGGCTTAACTTTCAGTATTACTTACAAGTTATAAAGGAGCATAAATACCATGAAAGCAAATATCTTCAACTAATCCTTTGCATGCTCTATAAAGCATCCGTCCCCCAAGAAACCTATCAGAACCAGCAATGTATTTCACAGGCCCTCAAAGCAGCTCACAAATGGTTGTGACTCTTAAACATTGCTGCCTTGGGTCAGATTTGAACTACTTCATTAACCCTTTGTTCAGACATATCCTGTGGCATCCCAGAGGAGGTACTGAAATGGTAGTAGTAGTAATAGTATTAATTATTGATTTAAAAAGCTTTCAGAATGCATGTCAAAGACATTAAGTCAGCCGGGGGACACTTTGTTATTTCCACATTCCAGTGTACAGAAAATTAATTTAGACAGATTAATACAGGAGAAATGCACTTTGTATTACATTTATAGAAGACACTAATATGATTTCCTGAGAAACCAATTAAAAATCCCACTCTCTGTTTAGGAGAGGATAGGATGTGGTTGCAAATGATTTGGCTAGGTCATACCAAACTCACTTCTAGTATGGGAACTGAGGATCATTTTTTCCTCTAATCTTGTATACTGATCATAGAATCATAGAATGGTTCAGGTTAGAAGGGACCTTAAAGATCATTGAGTTCCAACCCCCAGTTATACCAATTTACTCAACTGAAGCAAATCCTGGAATATTTGAGGGACTGGCAAATTTTGCTTTCTGGCTCAAGGAAGGACAAATTCACCTTGGGTCTGTAGAGTTGCCTCAGAAAACAAGGATCCAAGAATGAAGGCCAAAATTGGCCTTGGCTTGTACAGAACCATGATACAGTTTGGTATCTGCTGGAAAGGAACAAGGGGAGGCTTTCTGTTTGATTTAGACCAATGCATTAATGCTCGAGTTTTTGCCACCTCATTTGAAGTGCTTCCATCAACGAGGCTGCTTAGACACAGTTCTTATCTGACTGGTCCTCTGCGTGGTGAGGTGGGAGAGAGGGGCTCCTCACCTGGTGATTCAGCCCATGTAGAACTGGAGGAGTCCTACAGACACCTCCTCTCTCACTCTCTGTGTAGGAGGATACTTAAAATGATGGAGTTTCTAACTTTGATATCTCAGTTATGTACTTCAAATACATGAAATGAACTCAGGTTAGGAGAAGAGATTTTGTACCCAATGTGTGTGTGTTCTGCAAAGGCATTAATTACAATGTTAGATGTTTTCAAAAAGCACATGATATTTACCCTTCCAGAGAGAAATTCAGGGGCTGAAACACAGCTGCCTTGTGCCTTTCAGACACCAGAGGGCACCTTGTCCGACCTCCAGCTGCTGCTCCAAAAGGTGGCAGCTCTTCCAGAGGCCACATCCTAAACCAGACCTGTGCAGGTGGCACAGATGCCCTTTGGATACCGAACTAGGCAGCTTCTACCTCCCACCAACTGCTGATGGCAATTAAGTATTAAAATGCTTCTTTGGGATATTTAGCGTTGGAGAAACACAAACAGGGTTAATGCAGGCCTGGAGAATCTAACAGGATGTAAGTTAATAAATTGTGTATTAGTAGGCAGCTGCATGTTTAGCATAGCTGTCCTTCATGCAGGCAGGCTATACAATGTTTTTTTGGTTTTTTTTTGGAAAGAAAACCAGAGGCATGAAATCCTAGTAATTTAGAATATTAGTAGTGTTTGCTAGAAAAGTCTTCAGTTAGCAGCTGAGTGCCAAGTTAAGCTGTAAAAAACATGCACCTGAGCAAGAGGGTTTGTAAGTTGATCTTAGTTCTCATGATTGGTACAGTCAGTAGCAATAAGCTATTCTGAAACTAGGCTAGAAAAAGTTCAGAAATGAATGTTAAATAGCTGTGATAAACTGTGAAATACACACTAAGGGTCTTGTCCACTGGATCTGTACCTGGTGTCATGCTAGTTCGTCCCATTTTTCCATTCTTCCTCACCTTGCTTAAAGAGGAAAGGTTGTTTTGAGTTTTTAATGCCCATTTTAATGGCCCACTTGATCTCCTCCTATGAAAAGATGACCCAATTATTGGATGAAGGAAAGGATATTGTCTACTTAGACTTTCAAAAAGCATTTGACACTATTCCCCATAGAATTCTCATGGAAAAGCTGGCTTCTCATGGCCTGGATGAGCATATGATTTGCTGGATCAAGCACTGGCTGGCTGGATGGTCCCAAAGAGTGGTGGTCAATAGGATTAAATCCAGCTGGTATTCCTCAGGGCTCAGTGTTGGGGACATTTCTGTTTAATATCTTTATTGATGATCTTGATAAAGACGTAGAGTGTATCACCAGTAAACCTACAGATGACACCAAGTTAGGTGGGAGTGTTGATGTGCGTGAGGACAGGGAAGCTCTGCAGAGGGACTTGGATAGATTGGATTGATGGACCAATGTCAACAGCATGAGCTTCAACAAGGCCAAGTGCAAGGTCCTGTACCTGGGCCACAACAACCCTGTGCATCGCCACAGGCTTGGGGAAGTGTGGCTGGGGAGCTGCCTGGTAGAAAAGGACCTGGGGGTTCTGATTGACAGGCAGCTGAATATGAGCCAGCAGAGTGCCCAGGTGGCCAAGAAGGCCAATGGCATCCTGGATTGTATTAGAAATAGCGTGAGCAGCAGAATTAGGGAGGTGATTGCCCCTCGGTATTCAGCACTAATGAGGCCACACCTTGAGTATTGTGTTCAGTTTTGGGCACCTCAACACAAGAGAGATATCGAGGTGCTGGAGCGAGTGCAGAGGAGAGCAATGAAGCTGGTGAAGGACCTGGAGAATAAATCTTATGAAGAGCGATTGAAGGAGCTGGGACCATTTAGTCTGAGGCAGAGGAGGCTGGGGTGAGATCTTGAGACTCTCTACAACTACTTGAAAGGACATTGTACAGAGGTTGGTACTGATCTCTTCTCAAAGGTAATTAGTACAAGAGGGCATGGATTCAAGCTGCAACAGGGTAGGTTTAGGCTGAACATTAGGAAAAAGTTCTTCACAGAAGGAATAGGCTGCCCAGGGAGGTGGTTGAGTCGTTTAGATGTGGTGTTGGGGGATATGGTGTAGGGGAGAACTTTGTAGAATGGGATTGATGGCTGGACTCAATGATCCCAAATGTCTTTTCCAACGTGAATAGTTCCATGATTCTATGACTGTAGCCCAATGACAGTCTCCCTCTGTGTTTTGACAGAATGCGAGAGATACCTTTCCTAATTTAAAAGGAAAGGGCTATTAGCTTTCACCCAGGGTGGGTTTTTGCTATATGCACAGGGAATTTTCTGTTAGAAATTTTTACAATCCCTCCTTAGTGAAACAGCCCTAACAAAATAATCAATATCCATCCAGGTCCATTTACTCTGCCACCTACAGGCTCTGTAGACTCCCTCCCCATATACATACAACTTTGGGGGGGGGAGGGGGGAAAGCCTCATCCAAATCTAAGCAATTTGTTTGTCTGACCTACAGCAGAAAAGGTCTGAGCAAATACAGACCAGGGCATCAAGTCATTGAATGACAGTAGTAACTTTGAGGGGTGTCTCAATAAGCTTAGTTTCCCCGCAGCAGCAGAGACCCGTTGAAGAAGCACTCGAGGAAGCGGTATCGAGCAGAAACACCAGCCTTTGGCTGATTGAGTTTGTCAAATGTCTCAGTTCCCTCCTGCACTGCTGTCTGATGGGATTCAATACCGCACTCGAATATGCTCTAATGCTTGGATGGGAAGGAGGGGGACAAAGGAAGTGTATTAATAATGCACTGGGGCATCCTTGTTAGCTCTCAGGCTGTTCGCTCCCAATTTGCATATACTCCAAGTTGTAAGAAAACACTTTACACAAGAGTGTTGCATTTAGCAGAAATTACATTATAATTTCAGATGTGGAAACTTCTATTCCAGGTCTGAGGCAGTGAGATGTCCCATTGGACTGTGCAGTCATTATCTTAAACAATTGAAATGCATGCTTGCACTTAATCAAAATCAAGGGGAGATGTTACTCCAGCCTCCACTTGCCAATTCAGCCCGAAGTGGAATGAGAACATTAAACTAAATTAGAAACTATGTTATTTCCCAATCATTTCTTCATGAGCTGGAGCTTGGCCGGAGTGCTTTTTCAGAGACTGCATATTTGAGTCAACACTCCTATCTACAGCCCTAAAGCAAAACATATCCCCAAAGAAATCCCCTTCTCACAGAAGAGGAGCATTCAGGTGCGTTTAGGATCTGTGCTCACACTTTTCTCCCAGCTCCTTTGTGCTGCCAAGCAGCAGAAAAGACTTCAGCAGCTCTTCAGAGGAAGTCTGGCAGCGCTGGAAGTGGTAGTGCCGCAGCCATGCCATTGCCCTGATTTCTGTCAGGGGCCAGCTACTGCCAGGAAGCAGAGGCTGCAGGGACGGTGCCTGCCTTTCTCTGCTTCCTCCAGTGTGGCATATGGGAGCTTGGGGATGAGAGAGAACTGGGGTTTGAAGCTGAGGACTTGCATCCCTTTCCTTTAGCGTGTTTCTGTTCCCGAGTTTGATATTTTGGTACCAGGCAGGAATGGTAAGCACCTGTGCAAGAAATACCCATGGAAACCTTTCTGCAAATCAAAAGTGTTGAGGTTCTGCCACTTTTTTGTTTGAGAGGTGATAAAATACTGTTATTATGTAGCCAGAAGATGGCAGCCTTTATTTCAGCTGTGAGCTCCGCGGTGGCACGCTGCTATGCAGCAGAGAGGCGGCTGGCCATGCTTCAGCACAGCTATCTGCAGCTGGTGTCTACTGACAGTAGTGTGTCCCTGTCCCCCATCCCACCGCCCAGTGCTAGGCTCTGCCTTTTGTAATACAGCAAGATATACTGGATTTAACCACTGATTTGATGAAAATTATTGTTCACAGGCTATAATCCAAGGAATTTTCAAGGGAATAGTCTGAACGTGAAAGCTCAAATGTCCACACAATCACTAATTAAGTCCTTTGTTTCATTTTCAACCCCATCTTGAGCGGAAGCTGTCTTCTTGTACCACGAGTAGCAGCAGAGCTCACAGTTGCATTTCACAGAAAAAGAAGTAAAAAAAGTAAAAGAGTAATAGTGGGAAGATAGAGGTGGCAAAAGACATCTGTCTTACCCTGCCTTGTGCTCGGTAAAGTCATGGGCAGTGCAAAATCACCCCCCTGTCTGATCCATTCATGGTTATAGCCCAAGGCACATCACATCTCCTGGGACCCCTGGAAGAGGAGACGGGCAGCTTGGAGGCACTGCTGACCTCTGGCACCCAACAAGTGGCCAGCACTGCTTTGCTAAAGCTTCCTTTTCATAAGAAATGCACTCTCACTTAGAAAAGCTTTTCTCCCCGTGCTTCCTTTGTGTCCTGGATTATTCTGTCTCTGTTACGTAAGATGAGGAAAAAACCCAAAACCAAGGGAAAAAAAAAAAAAAAAAAAAGGACCCAAAGAGAGCAAGAAAAAGAGAACTGAAACTGGGGAGCCAAGCACAATAAAAAAAGAGTAGAAAAGGAATTGCAACTGGAGCCGGAAACACTGATTGCCAAGTGCAGGAGCTGAGTGAGAGAATAAAAAGTTACAGTTCACTAACAAAGAGCACATTTGATTTCCCCTCTGGATTTTCACCAAGATGAAATTCACTTTTTCTCTTTGTGTGTATGGAAAGCAACTGTTGTGAGGAACATTTACAAAGCAAAATTGTTTGTTTCCAACTACTTTGTGGAAGAGAAACAGCCCAGAAAGGAAAGAACTAACTGAAATCATGTTTCCACAGAAAAGGATTCTCTGGATTTGTCAACTTTTCTGTTTCTTCATGCTGCTGTCAGGAACTGGGAGCTGACCTCTGTGCAGAGAACATCAGACCAGTCCTCAGTTTCTCCCTGGCTTGGCTTCTGGCTGGAGAAAACCCTTACTGTCAGGCAGCAGAACCTGGTCGATGGGATGTGGGAATCGACTGGTGGGAAGTGTCTGTGTTCTGACCCATCAGACTGTGCAACATTGGCACATTTCCCTGGGTGGTATTTTTGTTCAAATACGTAATGCAAATTTGTGGCAGTGGTTGGTGCTGAGTTTGATCCTGGGCAAAGAGATCAAGTGTGAACCTGAGGGCTGAATCAAACATGGACTGGAAAGAATTGCTGCTGAATGACTATCAAAGAGACCAAGCGCAGGCTGGAACCACTTGCTTTCCCAGGGTGGATTTTGAGGCTTTTTACCTTTAGCACCTGTGGTGAGTCTGCTCAGATCACCCCTTTGCCCCACTTGAGGAGCACAACTGGAGGGATACTGCCTGACCTGCGGCAGGTTCATGTCCACTGTGCCAAAGCATGCAACCCCTGCAACCCAGCATTTAATACTCATGGTGATGGTCCCTTCTCAGACCTCTCACATAGCAGGTTTCCATGTGAGAAAGGGGTGTCTGGGTTCCCACACCAAGCATTTTGGACATTGTGTGACAGGCAGCTGATGAGGAAAGGAAAGCCTCCCTGGGCTGATGGTGCAAAAAAGCCAGCCAGTGGCTCTTCTCCCACACCACCCACCGGTCCAGCTCCTGGTGGCCCAGCAATCTGTCCCGTTTCAAGGTCTCCATCCCCATGGAGGTGGCTGATAGCAACCAGGGAAGGGGCAGTCATTCAGCCCTGCACAGGCAGGAGGTGCAGCCAAAGGGAGCAGGGCAGAAAGGAGGTGGGAAGCATGAGTCTCACAGAAGTGTTTTTCCATCCCTGGTGCTGATTTCTGTGGCGCTGAAAGGTGTTGAAAGGCTAATTATGTGACATGCTGTCAAGGGCTTGGGCATAGCTGCTGTGGTATCTGTAAGCAAAAACCAGCAATTTAATTAAAAAAGAGGCGGGTTCTCTCACATGTATCATCTCCACTTATTTCCCACAGCCTGATCTATCTGCTCTGTGGTGCTTCTTATTTCTCTTCTAGTATAGAGGATTAGTCTATTTTTTTTTTTCTCTCATTCCCCTCTGCTGCTCCTTCTGCCAGTGCTTGCTCTGGTCTTGGCTTTATTCCCAAGCATCGAACAGCAGCCTTTTCACCCAAGGCTTTCCTGTTTCCCAAGCATGCCAGTGCAATTCAGCTCCCACCCTGGTGCTGATGGACTCGATGTGGACCTCGGCCCCTCTCATCCCACTCCTTACTTTGAGAGGGCACAGTATCTCCCACCTCTGCCAAAGGAGTACATGGCTCTTTCTCCAACATCTAGGGCACTAGTCAGAGAAGGTCACCAAAGGCTTTCCCACCCCATGGCCTGCATGAGGACTCCACTTGGGGCCCAGCAGAAAGAGGGGTTTCCACCGTGCTTCAGCCTCATGGTTTTAATAACAGCAGCAGCTCGCTTTGGAGAGTTGTCAGCAGTGATAAACTCAGTCCCATTCTGCTTCAAAATTGGTTTAAGAAAGATGCCTGGCTGTTTAATATTTAAGCTAAATGTTTAATGTTTAAACAGGGAAATTGTTCTGATTGTCAGAAAGGGCATTAAAGCAGGATGGAAACTGGTCTATAATCTCTGACAAATGCTGCCCTTTTGCTGCAGCAGCGTGGTGCCTGGGAGCTGCAGGAGTTTCAGAAATGCCAATTTTAATCAACCTCTTTCATTTCGTTTGCTGCTTACCACTCCCATAGCAGTGAGACGTGCTTTTTCCCTGTAAAGCAGTGAACATTGTACCTGGCCCTGTTTAACAGTTTGTGACTAGTTCAGCCAAGTCAAACTTGCACTTCAAAACCCAAACAAATTGAACAGAAATGTGTGTGGATAAGGTGAAAAGCAAAGCTGGATGGTGTCAGCTCATGGATGTGTTCCAGGGGATTTTGAGTCCCTTTTGCACATGCACACAAAAGCTGTAAAATTCAGATGACAAGTTTATAGTCAGCAAAAAATTGAATGGTTCTAATTGCCGCAAACACACGCATGGATGAATATTTTTGAACAGACATGGATAGGGCTTTTCAGGTGGTGGAAACATCATCCTGAGGGGAAGTGTGTAACGTGCAGAACCCTTTCATGTCACAAAAGACTTTTCAGGAGCGAGCCTGTGCTCCCTCCCTGAGCCATGGGGTGGGCGCTGTGGCTGTGCCAGGCTGCATGCAGGGGGTAATCGTAGTGCAGAGGAATCCCTGCTTGGTAGTGGCTAGAGCTGGGGAGAACATATTCAGCAGGGAGCCCTGCAATCAAACAGCAATTCATGTTCATCATTCCCAGTTCCCTGCCCACCCCGCTCCCCCCCTTCCCCCCCTCAAAATGTTCCCAAGGTAAGTGCTAAACCAACCTGTCAAACAATGTGTCAAAAAACCTTTAAAGAAGCATTCAATACTACAATTTAGTGTATTCAAAACGCAGCATTGCTGATTCCTGCTGAGACTATTCTTTCCTTTCTAATGTGGGTAACTTGAAGTGCATGTGTAAGTTCAAGGTAGATGGGAAAGCTGAAGCTGAAAATGTTGATGTCTTATAAATAATCTGTTCAGGCTCGGGTTTTTTTCCCCCAGAGGAACTAGTAGTGGCTGACTGATCCTCACACAGAATGCCTGCAAACAAGGAACAAAGAAGCTCAGGAGACACGCACTCTCTGTACAACTTTTTCCATGTGGTGCTTAACACTGGCACTGTGAATGCCTGCTCACACCGAAGTCACCTGAAACACTCCTTCCCTCTGGAAATGGCTTTTGGTTTGAAGCCCACCAGCACCCAGGCTGAGATTGGTCTGCCCTCATGGTGTCTACAAGGCTTTTGTTCAAAAAAACAAGAGGAGAGATGGATGTAGTTGAAGCAGAGGCCAGAAGAAAAGTGACCTTGGGTAGACAGGTATTTCTGTTGGTATATACACATGGATTGCATTGAGCAGAGCAAGGGTTTGGTGGCTGCTGCAGATGATTTGCTGAGTGATTTAGTGCACTAGAGAAATACCACCTTCCAAAAACTCACAGAACACAACACGATAAAGAATCTGAAGAGAAGTTTATAGAAGAGCTCTTCTTATCAAGGTTGCAGGGCTATTGAAAGGCACATTTCACCCATGATGAATGACAGTTGAGTTCTTGGACACATACAACGCTCACATTTCATGGCAAAAAGACCACATCATGATGGTACATTGTGAAACATATATTCTGGACTTCAGTTAAATGCTGAAGTGATTATTTGAAGTGTATCATGTACATAATAAGAGCAGAACAGGCAGATGCATCCAATTACTGTAATTTACAAGGCAGTAATTCAAGCCCCAAATATATTTCTCCTTACTAAAGGAAGGCGGTACAGATCACGAGCACAATGAGGGGCAGCAAATTGACAGGGAGCCAGGAAGCTGCTGCCATTCGGAAAATAACAACCAGCACCTGCTGCAAGTCGGAGGTGCTTTTACTTTGCTATTTCATTTCATTCCGCTTTAACAGGGAACGGCTGGGCTGGATCAGATGCTCTCAGGCCAGGAGGCAACTGAGAGCCACGCCACGGTCGTGCTGCACCAATGCAGGCACTCTGCAGAACAGACAAGTGCAGGTGTTTGCTTGGTAGCGGGCAGAATAAAGTCCACTCATGCTCCCTCTCTGACCGTTTAGTGAGTTGCTTCATGCTAATTACCTCTTTTCAACCAGCTCATGGTTCAGTTTCATGTTGCGGTGATTAATAATTAATCAAATGCATTTGAAAATTAATTTGGCAATTCTATGTCTGATTGGCATACTAATCTCTTCTGTGCAGCAGGGATGTTATGGGAATAACCTCAGATATTCTGAGCTGCTAACCGAGGTGAATACATAAGGGTATTTATTATCTCGTCTGGTAAAAAAATAAAGCAGCAAGTGGAAATGAATGCATTCTCCAAGGTCTCTTCGCCTTTCAGGAAAGGTGTGATCTGCATTTTGCTTTGCCTGTAGTAGGAATATAACATCGATATTATCATGTCCAATCAAAACAAATGGACAAGAAAAAGGCAAATTTGAATAACACCCCCACAGCTGATTTATTCCTGTTTAGCTGGTAGCAATCGCAGTAGATTTGGTGCATTAATTATGTGGTACTAAAAAGAAAAATCACAAGGAGAACAACTTTTGCCCCTTCCAATTGTCCATGCCACTTTTTTCTAAAAATAACACTCATCTGGTAAAAGGGAAGAAGAAGTAGTATGCAGCTTCCACTGGATGTGTGGTCCCCACTAGTTTCGAATTAGTAGTCCCTTTTTATAGGCAAACAGCCCCACAGCAGCTACAGAGGTGAAACACATGGTAGAGCTGAGCAGGCACAGCAGTCCTGGCACAGATGGTAGATTCCTCTCCCAGAAGGTGGTGGTGAACGGTCGGGCTGGGACATCCTGGGGGAAAGAGAGTAGATGGTACCACAGCAGGGTCTCCCTCACTGCAGCAAACATTCCCTGCTAGGCAGGGGAGATCACAGTTTTTTCCCCAAGGACCAGATCAGGGTAGGGAAGGAGGGTCAGGGCTGTGAAACGCATATTTTCTATTGTCCATGCAACAGCAAAGGTGGAGGGATTGTGATTGGAAGAAGGTAATATTTGGCTTAAAAACACGGCCTGAAACTAGAGCAGAACTAGGTTGATTTTCTGCATTTTGCAGTTCCCCAGGCTCTGAGATTCTTGCTCCTGGGTCTTAGCCATTCACCCCTCAGAAAGGGGTTACAATATTCCACAGANAAAAAAAAAAAAAAGAATGGTGCATGTGAAATAACCAAAACCTCGATGAAGCAGGGAATCATGGCCAAACTGAGGGGTACCCACCTGACCAGGTGACAACGAGAAAGTCTGGCTTACCTTTGACTCTGGCTCCGGCATCCAAATTTCATTCTTTGAGATCTTTCCCATACTGTGCAGTATCTAGAAGAAAAAATTATTTGTACCACATGAGAAAAAACTAAAACCCACACTACTTTCAATTTTGGAGAAGCAGAGCAAGTCAGACAAAGGTGACATTGAAAAAAAAGGCATATCTATGACTAGCTGAAAGTGTTTTGAACCAGAAATTGTATAGTGATTTCTCTGTTTACATCAGCAAAGAGAGAAGAAAGAGGAATTTTTAGCAGTTTGTATAAATATGTGACAGCTGGTCATCAAATGGTCATTTGCCTAACCATTGTTTTAATGATAAAAGGACAGTTTCACAGAGTGATTTATAAAGAGAACCTCACTCAGAAATCCACATGAACTATAGTTCCTCCAGATGCTTATTTATTATTACTTTTTTCTGAGTACAAGTGAAAATGTTTTTTCATGTGAAGGCTTGAGAAACAGCAAAGTGAGGTTACTGCCACACACTCAGGACACAAAGCCAATTAAGAGTGATGGTGCTTAGATCACAAAGTAGAAAGACAGATATAACTCTGAGGCTTTCCAAGTATACAACTGTGAAGCTACCTCTTGGCTATTCAGTCAATCCCAAGCTCATAGAGGATTTTTCTTGAGAGTGAACTGATGGTAACAATCATGGAGGTTCTTGGAGGCAAATGAATGTCTCCAGAAGAGACAGCTAACTGTCTCTGTAACTACTGTTCACAAGCATGGAGAAAAGAGAAATTAGGTGACTTGAAACAGCAAGTAATGAAGATTATAAGGTTAATATGACATTCTATCAAATGGAATCAAAGGGCTGTTTCCCCTTAAATAACAGCTCCATGTCTCTGTCATACAGCAGTTGTAGCTGTAATGTACGCCCTTTAATGGTTTTTTTTTTTCCTCCCTTCAGTTTGTTATAAAGGGATTTCACTGTGACTGGGAACCCAGCCCAATCTGTGTCATTCTGAGGAGATTTAGACATTATTAGAGCTGCCCATTATGAATTCATAAAGCTGAGTTAACGGTACTCTGTTGTAAAAGGAGAAACAGAAGGGATAGATCAAAAAATGAGAACAATGCTCAGATTTCCAGATTGCTGTACAGGAAATAGCTGTGAGCATTTGTAATGACTTAAATTACTTTTAAAACATACAGTGATTAATTTGTTAGAAATTGTGGTAGTGTATCTAGGGGCAGCATCAGGTTGGAGAGTTTTTTCCTCTAGACATGAGGTATATGGCATGAGCTTCATTTTCTCCAATTTCCAGTGCAGGAATACACTGCATAATGTTCTGATTCAGCTGAGATTCTTGGCTTCACTTTACTCAGTAACAAAAGTCATAAAGTTTAAAGCCACAAAAAAAGTCTTTGGTTCACACCCTTTTCTGTGTTTCTTCCTCATCAGTTCTAGGAGGATCTGCATGATTACAGAATGTGATACACAAAATCAGACCCTCTAAGCTTTACTTAATACTTTTTAACCCTCTAATAGAGATGTCGAAAGTAAACCAGCACTCTGTACCTCTCTGGCTGCTCTCTCTCCTGCCTGTACAGCCCCGTCCATGTATCCACTCCATTGGGTAGCTGTCTCCGTGCCAGCAAAGTAGACTCTGTCAATGGGCTGGCGAATGATCCTTTGAAACAAATGGAGAATGTCAGATGACAAGTAACAGGTAGGCAACGATCCTTCTATAAGTAGTTTATGGGCTTTGATGCAGTGCTCAACTATGGTTCTCCAAAATTTCTGCAGACCTGGGCTGGGGAACATGGCGCAATAAGCTGTCCCTGCAAGGACCACCTACTTGCTTCTGTACACAAAACTCAAGATCTCAGAAAGAAAAAATCCAAGGTATAAATCAGTATGGTCAGTTTCTGTGCAAAATAGTATGAGCCTTATTTTTGTGTTGGGATAAGGGATAATCCTAATAGCCCCCAGAAATGCAAGGTAGCTGATAGATTTAGGTCTTTTGCACGGCAGCTTTGTTACTATCCTGCTATTACAATGGGATACAAATGATGTTTTTGCAGTGATGGGTCACTAATACCAGTTTCTATTTGGAGACTGGACTTGCCTGGCTGTGAGTCCTGCTAAAAGGGGACAGCAGCTGAAGCCCTCAGCATTCAGAGTTGCATTCCACCCTGTAGGGTCATATAAGCCAGCCCTTCAGCTGTGCCAAGCTGCACAAGCACCCTGCTCAAGCCAGCCACAGGTAATGAACTCCCTTTCCTATACAGCAATACGCTTCCTCTAAGGGCTCCCATATAACCCCTGATTAGATTTCTCCTGTCTACCTGACACCAGCTTCCCCAGGTCAGAGGCCTCACCCCATCACTACCCAAGTGTTCAGACACATTACAGATACAGAAGCTATACACAGGATGACTTCTTCCCACTCACATCTTGACACAGAGGCAGGGTGCGACTCCATGATGGACATGCTAAGGAGCTCACACTGTGATGTGCTACATGGTTTGTCTGGTCTTTGGCTACGGATACGAGATTTGTCTGGTTGTTCCTGTTACATGCTGAACTGTGTCTTTCACACGCTTTTCAGTGATATACTGAGTATTAATCAGTATTATCTCACACTTTCCTTTGGGACTATTCTGCGTGGAGAGGACGTGGAAGGCTTTGCAAGGTGGGAGAAGTATGTGAGTGTTCACGTAAGGGTTTTGTGTCTTCCCCTCATGATGTGACTCAATGGCCTTCACCAGAACCTGGTGCTCCACTTACACAATCAGTGGACACTCTTCAGACTTGTCCAAGATGTGTGCCCTCAAAGTCTTAGAAAACACTAAAGGCATTGTCCTGGTTTGGGGTAAAATGAACCAATTTTCTGTTTCACAATTTTACTTTCTTAGCTGGACCTCTTCTAACTAACTAAACTCTGAAATTAACAGCACACTGTTCAGA
>VXBW01006294.1:537212-627487 GCA_013400375.1 Thinocorus orbignyianus | reverse complement strand
AAGGGGGGGGGGAGGGCTATCTGTCCTTCGGTTCTGATTTGCTCAGAACCACGACAGGCATCTACTGCAAATACTGTGTAGCAGCAAATACTGTAAGTAACCTAGTGCGGAAAGGTTTCCTGGCTTTAGCAGGTCCTTTTGTGAGTCTGCTTTGTTTCCTTGAAAGTCACAAGAGAAACTGTTCTTGCTAAATTCAATAGCAAATCCTTGTAAGCTGGGGAGTAGAGGAGTGGAAAGAGGCTTAGAATTCCCCCAATGTGCTATATAAGCCATAAGTTTGTTGCATAAGTTATATCATTGTACACAAGCTAAGAAATGTAAATAGAAAGTAAAGCATTCTCTGTTTTACCTTCCATAAGAATGCATTATGCCCGGTGGGAAGTAGGCTGTGTAACAACCCCCTGAATATTGCTCCATGCTCCAGTTCTTTTCTTCATAATGCACAGGCTGTAAGTATTAGCAAATATGAGAGAGTGAAACAGTGGCAGAGAAACTGGAAATAAAAAACAGATTTCCTTTGAAGAGGAGTGCCGTGTCATCTGGCTAATGTTATCCATCCGCACATATCTTTGCACTTTTATAGAAGCACTAGCCTCCCATGGGGAAACGATGGGACAAATAAACCCATACATTGCCTTCTCTTTTCTTGTAAAGAGTGAGACGGGCAGCTCTTTTCTCCTTGTACTAGATGCTGCTGCACTACCTTTGGGAGTATAGGTTGTGTGGCACAACATGCAATTTTAGGTATACATTTTAGGTAACACAAATTTTGACTTCTTCCTCCAGAGGAAAGGAGTAACAGTATTGTACAATAGAGGGAAAAACATGCATTCAATTCTTACATGTAAAGCCTCTTCCATCCCCATTGCCTTGGCATATGCCTCACAGATCTTCTTTTTCCTATAAGAAAATAAGAACAGTCAGAAAAAAAGAAAAGAAAACAGAAAAAAAAAAAAAAAAAAAAGGTGGTAACCCCCCCCCTCAGTTATTACTCTTAAAAAAAAAAAATTAAAAAAAAAAATCACATTTCTTAGAATACCTTGGAAAGAAAGTTGGGTTTGGCTTTGTTTTTATGCCTGATTTCAAGTTCTTATCTTAACTTACATGTTTCAAATGCTGATGCCTAAATCTGTCATCAAAAATGGACCCAGGGAATGGGAAATACAGGTTGTTTTTGGCAATGAGCTCTAAAGAAATAAATCTTTGCACAGTTATTTTAGGATGCAGAACCAATTCATTCTCACGTTCACTGGTGTAAGACCAGAAGAGAAGCAATATAAATCAATGAAATCCCTACAGATTTACTACAGCTAAAAACAAAATATGAGCTGGAGAATACTACTCAGATTCCTAAGCAGAACTCCTCTTTCACTTGCATGTATACCAAAAATCTTATTTAGAAAGCACTGTTTGCTCATTTCACAGACTAATGGGAAAACCATACTGTTATAAACATGGGGGGTTAAAAATTTTATCACTCACTCTGAATGTGATGGACACCCAAAACTATGCATGTCAGCATTCCTTATATCCCTGTGGTGAAGCATCATTCGCTAGGGATGCAGTCAGGAAATGTCTTCAGAAAAAAATCTTCTCATTTCACACAGAGATACAGAGCTGGTAAGTCATAACATCGAATAGTGGGCAGGACTTTGAAACTCAGAAATATCCACAACTAGATGGATATTAACATTAGTGTCTTGGTCTGTTTGTGCCAGAAACTCAATCTTTTGCCCCAGTTTTCAGTATTGGCAGTTGCACTGATCATGTGGAAAGGCATCCCAGAGAACTGACTCCTGAAACATTTACAGTTTCTGAACTCTTACCTCTCTTCCTTACTGAGATGTGCCAGTTTAACAGCCTTTCTGGTAAGGATGAAACTGAAAAGAAAAAAATATGGCATATAAATATCATGCAATGTCAGCACCCCAGCTGAAAAAAAAGAAAAAAGACAAGCAAAGCACTTTACCAGTATGCAATAGGCTTGACATTTTATCATCATATCTCATCGCCTAATAATTACAAGTCACACGGGTGAGAAGGCCTGTGCAGGGCTCCCTGTGGAGTTAATTGAAAGGGAGAGCATGCATTCCCAGGGGGCAGGTGCAGAGGACTGCCTGGCAGCTACCAGATGAGAAAGTTGCAGATTGCAAGTGTGCTTTCAAAGCTGCCAGCACTGGCCTCATTTTGCTCCATGGGAAAAAACACTCCATCCCCACTGATTCAGGAGAGCAAAGTTACACCCAAAATGGGTAGAGAGACGGCAGCGTCCAGCAAACTAGCTTGCACTGCCTACTCTTTCGTACCTAAGCGTTATCCAAAAGGACTGAGACCCTAGGTTTTCTTGAGCTTTAGAAGTCTTGCAGACAGCAGGCCATACCACTGCCCTTGTCATTTGGTGTTAATAAGTGATGGGAGCCTGCTGCTCTGACAAGATCTGTACAGTGTCACAGACCAGTCCTGAAAGAACTGGGATTAATATTTATTCAGCTTGAAGGAAACACATTTGGTGATTAGGTCATCTGACCTTAGTGTAGATATCTGGGGGCTGAACTATGTTCCTACGATTTTTTAGAAAGTTGCAGAAATCCACAAGGAGAAGGCAGGAAACTGTTTGTCATGTGGGTGGCTTATTGATCTCTGGTCATTACCGTTTTTAAGCCTTGAACATGCCCACAAACACATACTGTTCAGTAAGAGTGGCAAACTTTTCCTTGTCAGATATTTAAGTAGTTGCCTGACATTTCTATTGGCCTTTTTTGGTCAGTCTTACCTCAGATTACAGTGGAAACATTTGTAGATACTGCAGACATTCACTTAACCTATTTTAAAAGCCAGTCAGTGCTGTTACATATTTTTCCCATCTGTTTGTCCAAACTACAGCTCTTTTACTTGGCAGTTTCTTCAGAAGCCTGACTTCTTCATTGCACAGCTGCTGCCCTGCTCAGCCACCAGCTGATGCTTGTTGTCCTGCCTCAGCTCAATGGAGACAGGAAGCAAATGGGGCAATTGACTTTTCATTTTGGCCCAGATGCTAAATACAAGGCCCAACATAAGCCAAATATAAGTTCACAAAGCTAGCTAAGAAAGGGATTTATTTCTAAATCTACTCCACAGCAAAAAACCTACATCAACTGAATGCTTAAAATAAACTACAGCTGAATTCAGCAATTCCTTCCCCATGACCTCCTCTTATCAGGCTATTTGTAACAGGAGCTTCAGCTGAAAGCTTGTATGAGGCACAAGAGGCTTGCCAGAAGTGCTCTGCTCCATCTATGAAGACTCTCAGAGTGGGTACCCATGATATAACCTGGCCATTTCCCCTATTCCTCCTCTTCCCGTTCCTTCATACAAAAAGAAATATGCGTCTGTAAGTGTGGGCTATAAGCTCCTAACCCCATAATGGCAGGGAAGGAACCATCAGGTTTCGTGTCATCTATGGTTATTCCAATTGGAGATTCTTCATCCTCAATGACGAAGGAACCACAATAACCTAAGAGTGGCAAAGAAACAAAAACGATTGTCAAAGACACTTGATGATCACTGTTTCTGATAGTAATGAGCAAGGAAAATTATCCATAAAAGGAATTGTACAATAATACTGACATATCTGAAGTGGTTTTGTAACAGTGTTTCTCTTTACTTCCTTCTTACTCTGAGAAATTTTCTACACAGGCTAATGGAAGTCACATTTAAATTCCATTATTACTTAGAAAGGAATTTCTGTGGATTGTTGCAAGTCCCTTTGGCTTTCTATACTGGGAGTAATAAACATTAAAAATAAACAGATCTAGCAAGAACTACCATGGTTCATTCCATGAATAACTTTGGCTAAAACTACAACAGCAGCAACAAAACCCAGTGTAATTACATCTGGTCACTGATTTTGCTGACAATAAGACTGTCAGGAATGGTTTCCCATAACTGTAATGCAGCAGAAACATGGGCAATCTAATTTATCGTCAGATTAGTACACGTTTCACAAAAAGTATACAAAAAACTCCATATAGGTAACACTGTATAAACCTGTCAAGATTTCTTTCTAATCCCATTGGTCATTTTTTGCCCTGAAACATGCAAAATTATATTCTCAACGGTGAAAAGTTTCTTGCCCAGAGTGACTCTCAGTATCATTAGCTAGGAAATAGAAACTAATCTGATCATACAAACAGTTCTGGAAATGGTATCAGTTAAAACTGAGAAACACATGATGTTGAGTACATGGAAAAAAAATATCTTGAGTTAAACGAAAAGCTAACCTACTTTTTCCAGTCCTCTGAGATATCAAGTCTGTAGAACAGTGGATTAAGAACAAAGAAAGGTCTTGCTTACTCCTTAAGCTCTCCTTGTCAACTGCTGTAAATTCCCTCTGGCTGTCCTGACTCTGTCCCTGGCAGGGAGAATGGTGGACTTAGTGCTGCAGGGTCACTGTTTCCATGCACTGCAGGTTTCAGCAATGCTTCCTGGTGAAACCTCGCTTGTTCTCTCAGTCATCCCTCCTCACTAGCAACAATGAGATTTGGGTTCCTATTTGGGTCTGAACTCATGTCAGCAAAAGATGTGCACACAGGCTTGGAGGAAGAGCTCTCCTTTTCAAGGAGCTTTACTTGTCACTTCTCTGTGTGTCTGGTTTGGGGGTTTTGCACATTTAACTTCCCTTTAGATTTATTCCCTGACAGAGAGTAGAGTTTCAAAACTAGCATAGCACAGGGCTCCCCAAATCCTTCACTTTCCCCACATACCCTTCCTCTCCCAGAAGGCTTCCCTGTAGTACATCATGCATTTTATGACACTCCCCATAGGCAAACGCTGAATTAACTGGTTTCTCTTTGGTGGCAGTTCTGGTTTAAAATGAATCTTTGTTGTCAGGATTGGAGGGATAGCAGTGATCACGTACTTGCCCTGAAATGTAAAAAACAGTCAGTACAGACATTACAGTGCCTCTCACTGAGCTCAGCCCACAGAACACCTTTCAGCCGTGCTCTTATCAGTAATTAACACCTGACTTTGCAGCTTGGCTTTCCCACACAGATATTTCTAGGTGACCCAAATAATTCTGCGCTTTCAGAAAAAGGAGCCGGGAAAAACACGTTGCTTTGTGGTTAGATGATTGTTGACAGCTTTCTATGGACTACAGGACCAGCGGAAACAGAGAGGAGTTGAGGCTGGAGACAGGTGGAGAATGAGACAAGACAGATCTTATGGTGTAGGTAAAAGTGCCTTTCACCATCCCTAGGAAAATGTGACTCACATTTGTTGAAATTATAAGCTGTTAAAACCCCCCCAAAAAACAAACCCCCAAACAAAACCAACAACAACAACAACAACAAAACCCAAACCAAGCCAAAACGCTTTCGTGTGTGTTCACAGGATTACACTCCAGCAAAAGCAACACTGATAGTGATTTCAGCTTTCCTGAGCATGCGCCATCCCTCTCACAGGTCCTGTGTCTGACTGGAACAATGAAGGACACTGCCTTGTGGCTCAGGGTGACACTACATCACAACAAACGCTGCTGCTCTCAGGTACTCTGATGCTGGTTGGGCCGCCTGAGCTCAGCCAGCATGGAGGGAGAAGCTATGCTTGAACTTCAGGGTTCAAAAATCCCTGGGGGAGGGAGAGAGTTCCTCCTCCAGGACATCCTTAGACATGTTTCTCTGCCAAACAGCCCCTTCCCTTTCTCCTCTAAACACTGTCACTGCGGAGATGGGGATTTTGCAGACTGTGATGGTCCTGCACAAACCCTCATGGACAGACTGGGTTCTGCATGCAGAAGGGAGCTGCCACCCTGTGGGTGCCACTGAGGGTAATCATGTACTGATGGACCATTTCACAGCACCACTGCACAAAAGTAGAATCTTACTAAAGGCATTTGAAATGTCTTTTTGTTGTTGTTGTTGCTATTGTTCTGTAAATCACAAGCTTAGCTATAGATATGAACAGGAATATTATTTTTCCTTTCTTTAAAATGGTCTCAATGCAGAACTAAAATGTAAAAATACATAATCACAGAAAAAAAGTGAGGAGGCAGAAAAAGCAGGGTAATGGAAGAAACTAACTAGCAGAACACCAAGAGGAGACCCAGTCATAAATAAAACTGTAAAGCAGGTTTCACAGAGTGTCAGCACAGTCTGAGAAATAGACACACACAAATGGATACTTCCTGATTACATCTGGCTAAGAGCTACAGCAGATGTATTCCTCCACTAAATGCATACTCTACTTTTATTCTGATCAAATTACCTCATATATCTCATGGTTTAGAGTCTCCACAATGACATTATCACCTGTCTGATCAATGCGGACCACAGGTCTCTCCAGTTTAACTTTGCCTTTGAGGCGTTCCATTAGTTTCTCCGATATCTGACCAGCACCCCCTTTAAACTTCCTCTCCTAAAACACAAACAGAAAACAAACACAAACAAAAAGATCACCAGCATTAATCAAATGACACTGAATATGACTTCTACTCATAATCAAGAAACTCCAGGGCAAATCTGCAAGTTGGGGTGAGCGGAGAGGGAAGGAAATGAAACAGCTTACCTTATCCAAGCATAAAGAAAAGGAAGTGCTCTTCCCAGGCTAGCTTCCCCCTGTCCATGCCTTGTTTAGTTACGAGTATCTTTGGATTAATTTTATTTTTTATTCTCACTGCAATGTCTAGCAGTTGCAAACAGCAAATGTATCTGAGGGGCTCCTGAGGAGGAAGACACTTAGGTCTTGCTCCTACCTCTAAGCAGCACTCATTCTACTTACATCTTTCTTGACACACTGGTGTTTATTCTTACCCCAATGGACAGATGTTGATGGAGACTTTGAAACTCTCCAGGCAACTTCTCTTTATGTGTCCCTATCCCAGCACACTGTCTCCACTTTTGCTGTTGGCAATCTCAAATGCTGTGTGTGCTTTCTGAGGTTGTGTTAACTGAGGTAAGAGGCTAGTAAAGGGTGCCGACATATCACATCCAAATTACTATAGCAACCCTCTCTCCCCATTTCTGAAACTTCATCCAGAACAATCACATGCAACCATGATGTTCTGAAGGCATTTGCCATGACCAAGACAAGAAACAGTCTGAAGTAGCTCATAAAATGTGCTGCCGAGTGAGCTGTCCCAAGAAGGAAGGGCTTTTTGGAATCTACTTCCAACTCTTGCTGTTAGAGGCTTTGATACCAAAAAAACCCCCTGTATTTCACTCTGAAGTACACTTGCTTTGAACTTTTGAAAACATTCAAATGTGCTAAGTAACCCATAGAAAACCAATTGGCAAAAAAAGCAACAAAACAGCAACAAAAGGACTGTGCTGAAGCAATGCAGGAAAACACAATTGATTAAATTGTCCCAGTTTATCCTAAAGCCCAGCTAATAAACTTCCTCATTGTACAGAGTTAGCCGAGAGGGCTGTTCCACCCCCTGAAAACACAATCGTCTCCGGTGCCACATGGACTTGATGTTTCGTCCTCTTTTCATTAATTGCAGGGCTTTGACAGGCACAACACTCCACTTGCTCTTTATGGTTTCAAGAGAGGAGGAAGAATACGAGACATTTTGTACCTGGCCCCCATTGGTGATGGAGAAAATCCTGGCTGTGCCCCCACACTGCCTCACATACCACAGGAACCAGAGAGCGGAGACCTCATGAGGCTCAGACGTGACGTTGACGTTCACAAAGAAGGCGGCAAATTCTTTAACAGCTCTGCACGAGACACAGGAGCAGAAACAGGTAGTAAGTAAATGTGACTTTCTGACTGCTTTCATTGTTATTTTCTTTGCTATTCTCGGTAAGGGCTGCTTTCCCAAGGGCAGAAAAGCCAAGATGACTTATATCTGTCTCATTCAGCCTGCAGTGAGACTGTTTCATTGGGTTTGTATCAGCACCTCGCTCCAAAGTCATTTCCCAATTCAGTTCGAAATCTCACTGATTTCACCTCAGCTATTTCTTTAAATAGTTTCCCAACTGCTATTCCTTCCACCACAGCAAATGTTTTTCTCAACAGGAGAATACATTTGGTAACCAGCTAGTGAATCCCTTCTTCATTTCCCCTCCACGGGGAGTTCATCGGCCACACAATTTCCAAGGTCTGATAGGTCTCAAGAGACTCAACTAGCCATGCAGCCAAGACATTCTCCATCTCCCATGCAACACAGACCCCGTGTGAAACAAGAATCAGACATAGTACATAACGCAGAGGAACCAAATTGGTAATTGTTGCCATCAATATCAGGCGAGGGTCAGCTGTCTGCCACAGTATGTGCTCCGAATATGAACAGAGTTACAGCAGCAAGAAATGAGGACATAGCTATTCACACTTCTTTCATTTGTGGCTACAGATTGCTAAGAGAATTGAGATAATTTTGCAAAGAAGGTGAAAGGTCTTTGACTTGAAGTTTCATCAAACAACATGAATTTATAATCATCCATTAAAGGAAGGAACTTTGCAAGTTATCAAGGCTAAAATATGTAAATTGTAAACTTTTATAACCTCATTTCCCTGAGTATGAAGTCCAGTCACCTCTATTTCATTAGCCAGGTTGTGAAAACTTCCTGCATGCAAGAACCCTCTGCCACAATCCTGAAAGCACCAATATACTAAATTGCTGTAGCAGTTTTGGACCTGAGAAATGTGAGAAGAGTCTCCAGGATCAGTAGATGCTGATCTGTGACACATGACAAACAAATCTTCTTTTGTAATCTTGACCCAAGTCACATAGAAAATCCCTGAAGAAGAGATTTTCTGTTAAGGCACTACATTTTTTAACTATGTGTAGAAAAATCAGGCTTGGTTTGAAGATCTAAAATGACTTTTTACTGAGTTTTTTGAATGTGTTCAGATGAGCACATCCATTAAAACTGGAATGCCACAAAACCATCGGCAGTAGTAGCAGTCTTGCAGAGAAGCATGTTCAGGAGAGATGACTATAAAACCAGTTCTCCTCATACTCTATCAGCTCCCTAACTAAGAGGAACAGTAAAAACTGGAAGAGCCAGTGTACTTGCAATAGAAAGGGCAGTTCAAAATAACAGTTTGCAGGCAAATAGCTCATAAAACTAATTGTAAAGAGAACTACAATGCCACAGAGAGTAAAAGAAAGTCCAAATGTCTGTACCTCATATCACATGGAGTGGGAGAAAGATTTAAGCCAGCAAAATAAATTTCAAATGGAAAGTTTTGGTCAGGAAGCTGCAGGCACAGCGCTAACCTCACAGTTAGAAGGAAAGGGAAAACAGAGGACAACTGCACAAAAAAAGGACCCTGAATAAAGGGGGAGGAGAGTGTTGCAGAATAGCACAGCGGCTGGCACGGCAAGCGGGGAAACAAGGGCTCATATGAGCACACCTTCCTTTGCCTTACAAAGAGACTTAATTGTAAAAGGAAAGGCAGAAAAGAGTATTTCCAGTTGTCATCACCCCATATTGAACATTGTTCCTTTTTTAATTCATACAGTGTGATCCCTCATAGACATATAAAACACACTGGCTATTTTCTAGGTGATACACCACTCTTCTTACCAGCTGAGGTTGATGCTCTGTTGGATCTGCTACTCACAAAAAAGGAAGACTTTGGCTACAGTGGCTGTGACACTATGGAGTAAAAAATCCTACAGGCAATTAAGAACAGCAGAATTGCAACCCTGGATTTTATGAGGGCAGATTTTATCCTTCTCAAGGATCTGTTTGGCAACATCTCATGGGAAAGTATCCTGAAGGGCAAAGGGGCCCAAGAGAGCTGGCTGGCATTCAAGGGAGCAGGGGGAGGGTGAACTGCAATGGGCAGAGCTGAGCCAGAACAGCAACAGGTTTGATGGGACAATCATGGAGCTTCCAACCAGGCACAAACCAGCCAGGGAGGTGAAAAGCAACAAGAAAGGTTGCCTCCACTGCCTTGTTTCCCTTCAAGGGTTTTGGAGGCCTAGCAGGCACTACTGCTGAAACAAGGAGCAGCATTTGAACTTCTCCAGAGTTCCCAGAGCTAATAGCTCCTCTTCAGGTCTCATGCTGCCCCATCTGTAGACTGATCACTGGAAAACAGCTGCCCTCTGGTACTGAATGCTGCTCTCCAGTGTGCCAGTCGAACCCGTCTGCTCCACGGTACAGGCAGCACAGCTCATTCCATAAAAGCAGACATGTATGATGACTGCACAGGAGAGGACATAGCCAGGAGTCAGAGGTATTCACTCCTCAGCTTCTAGCACGCTGTGGGGCTGGGGAAGGTCCCTCATCTTCTTCTGCCTCCATGTCTGTGCCTGTGACTGTAATGACCTTTATTCATGCCTACAAAGCACAGTTTTCTTTATGTGTTATTTTTCCTAAAGGCAAAAGTGCATGCTCGCCAACTAAGTGAAATGAAAGCACAGTGGGAAGAGCCTCCACTGCCACTCCTGTGCACATGGGTCTGCCGAGGCATACCCAAGGTTTCCTCAGCACTACCTGTCTGTCCAACCCAAGCTCCTTATCTTCTGCAGCCCCTTACCCATCACCTGACAACAGCTCATCACAAAGACCAGCCTCATCTCAAACACCTCCTGCTGTCTCGCCACCTGTATCGCAGCTGTACCCCAGAATTTGTCAGTGAGCCACTATCATTCTGCAGCTGGATTTCAAAGTGAATAAAGAGTTATGTACTTGGTCCAGCAAATCTTATTTATCAGCTCTTTCATGGTCATTTTGTCCCATTCCTCAGCATGTGGAGCATCCCATGGTGCTTCAAGAGGAATCTGAGGACAGAAGAAAAATATTAAAGAAATTATTCAGCACTATGTTGTTGCCTGGTCATAGCTGTTAAGTAGCAGAGTTGATTGATATGTTGGCCAGGAGTTGCTTTTGTCCCCTGCACATGGCTTTACATTTAGAATAAATTCACTAAATTGAGTACTTTTCATTCACACCTTTGGGCATGAACTGTACCATGATCACCAAATCTGACTTTGTCTGACCAGTCAGCTACATCCATATGCAGGGACTCATCTGGCCTTTAGTCATCCAGAAGTGAGGTTTCTGTTCTAATGTAATTGTCTTGGTGTTCTTTAACAGCTGATGGAAAAATTCTTTCTCCACTCAGGAATTCAGTCAGTTACAGATAGGTATCTGGAGGCCCCTATGTCTCTCTGTTAACTACAGAGAGAGCAAAAATGTTTAGATACTATGAAAGTATTTTAAACAGTTAAATTCTTAATGATAATAATCCATTGTAAGTACCACGGCTTGAGGACGCTATTGCATATTCAAATCTTTAAAAAATATATACTAGTTGACAAAAAAATGTGTAGTATCATGCACAAATTTGATTCTGCAAAATCACATAAAACCAATGAACTTTGCAGGAATACAGTTAGTTATGCCTGAAGTTTACTGTAAGGTCGAGCTCCCGGTTTGTAGCCAGATTACAAGGCAATTGACAAACATTTGAAAGACAGCATGGTGCTCCAGGGGCTACTTTTTGCACACAGGAAGATCTGCAGTTATACTGTTTGAGAATTTTAGTAATTTTATTTTTAAGATTTTATTTCTATAAAGCGAAACTGGAGCTCTGCTTATACAGCTATAAAAAAAGAATCATCTTTACTCAAAAACACTGTCACAGGGAAGGGGAAAAACCCTTCTCATGAAATGGTTTTCTCATGATACATGCACTGAGGTTCAACATCATTTCTTTAGATATCTTAGACGCCTCCACATCTTTTGTATCCTATCATAGAATGGTTTGGGTCAGAAGGGACGTTTAAAGGTTACCTAGTCCAACCCCCTCACAGTGAGGAATCTCTTATTCCTGGTAGTTCCTCGGCAACATAGCTATCTTTCCTGATGGATGTTTCTTTTTTCTTATATTAAAGTTGCAATATAAAAAAGCCTGCCAAAACCAAACCAAAACCAGATTTACTCATGGTGACATAAGCATTGTAGGAAACAAAATTAGACGTTTGGAATAAATTCTTTACCATGAGGGTGGTGCGTCACCCAGAGAAGTTGTGGCTGCCCCATCCCTGGAAGTGTTCAAGGCCAGGCTGGATGGGGCTTTGAGCAACCTGGTCTGATGGGAGGTGTCCCTGCCCATGGCAGGAGCGTTGGAACTCAATGGTCTTTAAGGCCCCTTCTAACCTGAACCATTCTACAATTCTATGAAACAGATGCAATTTTCACAGCCTACCTCTTTTCCCATCTTGTCCATGGTCCTCCAGAAGTTATTGTAATCCAGATAAACCAAGGGATTCCATGTTGAAGGGGAAATACCCGTGAAATAGCGTGACTTTCCCTAAAATACACATAAGAATACAAGAAACTGAAACACATCAGTCTATCTTTATTACTCAAGAACACAAAATTCTCAGAGTCATTGCATGGTTGATCTTTTGCCCTGAAAGACCCATTATTTTTCTTTTTTTCTCCCCCCCCCGGCATATGTGCATAAGCAATGCAATGCATGAAGCTGAGTACGAGGGCAAAAAACAGTTGGGTTGACATTAAAATGGACAATAACACTTTTTTTTTTTTTTTCTTTTTCAGTTGGAGCAGATAGGGAGGAATACATTTGTTCTGACCAGGTTGTAGAATTCTAGGCTAAGGAGACGGAAGTAATGGCCAAGGACGTAATATTACTCATTCTTAAGCATTCTTTACTATTTCATATGAATGAATCTATTATTTGCCTGCTTGCTGAAATGTGCATCCTAAAAATTGCATAGCTCTAAAATTGCGTGCATTTTAAACTTTTAAACTATCTAAGCACCTGTATGGTGCATTTCACCTACAAAAAGAGTATGTACCTATTTATTACGCCAAGTATCTTGGGAGCAACCCAGCCTAAAAATCCAAAAAATTGCCAAAAAGAAAGTTCCTGGCTGCAGGAAGAAAAACTTTGTACACTTGCAAAAATGGTTTCAGTACTTACGATGTGTATAACATATAGCTGCAACAGGAATACAGACTGTTTCAGATAATCCTGTGATATAATGATAAGCAAAACAATCTAACACAGCTGGTTCTTTGTGATAACTTTAATCTCGAAGAGGACTAGATAAGCAGGCAACATTTTCTTGTATCAAATTGCTTTGAACCTTCCCCCGTGCAAGTCAACAGTAAAGTTCTCATCAGACTTCTTAAATGTTTGCTCTTCCAGGTGTGTTAAAAGTTTGCATCAAGTCACGTGGCAGGAGGCTGCGAAAATGCTGGAACATGACAGGTTTGAGCTGTAATGCCAAGCTGTGTGCAATACGCTTTTCAGTGCAATGTATACCCTGCCATCACACCTGACAGGTGGGATTCACAGGCCAAGAGAGAGGCTGCAGTGTTGCAAATCCATGAGACAGCGGCCGAAGGACAGGGGGACACTAACAGGCACCAGATGTCCCTTCCCCACACTCAGCAAGAGAGAATTTGTTGGTCTTTCCCACGTAATTGCATGCGTGTGTGCAAATACATGCAGATTTCCTGATATTCTCCAGAACATTTTTCTTCAAAGACCGTAACAAAAATACACAAGATTAAATTCAGATATCACAGTGAGCTCTCACACTTGGAAAGAACAATAAAAAAAAACAGACTCCCACATTTTGGTCAACTTTCGTCATCCCAAGGGCACGTACAATAGAGGAGGTAAATACATGGGTAGGGGACAGAAGTCTTGCTATGACAAAGAGTGTTTGGTCCCTCTCTCCCCAGAGGACGGTTGTAGTGGTGCCCCACCTCCAGCAGCCTCCTGGGCCCACAGTCCACTGTGGTTTGCCTCCTTCCCATCTTCAGTGATTGCAGCAGCAATAATGCTTTCTTCTTTAGTCTAGACAGAGCAATCTCTGCTCTGGGCCAAGCAAAGCACAAGCTTGAGCATTTACTTCAGACTGAGCTCTGAGTCCCTAAATGTTGGGTTTGTTTTTTTTTAATTTTCAAGAACTGTTGAGTTTTAAAGTCACCAGGATGACTCTGGAGGTGGCTGGTTACCTCTGGACTTCTGGGTATATAATCTTAATCTTCTGTACCACATATTATTTTGTTCTATCCCCATTTCATTCTGTGTTAGAGTTTGCATTGGGGGAAGGTGGGGTGGGGATGCTGCTCCAGCTTCTTCTAGGTGCACGTGTGTACACAAAACACACTTCTGCCATGGCAAGAGCAGAGAAAATGCTTCTGTGAACTACCAGCAAGGGAATCCTCTGCACAACACTGCCTCTTCCTTTTCCTTGAGCATGAGATCTCACTGCCAGTTTGGAGCACTGTGTGTTCAGCCACAGAGAAGAGGCCAAAACCCACATGCAAAGTGATATACTGTATGCTAGAGCTTCTACTGCCATAAACTGATGCTGTATCTAACAAGGAAATCCTGATATAAAGCAGTAATAATATTTTTTTTTTATTACACAACGTATTGTTTTTCAAAAAGATCATAAAGTCTTCCTTCAAAGTTCATTTATTGCTAGAGCTTTTATTCTGATCAGGAACACAGGTGCCATCAATGCATCTTGTTTGACATGCTTTAACACCAATAATCCTGCCCTTAAGCAGAAATGAAGTTCAATACTGTCAGACCACCCAATAACAGGTGAAGATGAGGTGTTACTGAAGTTCTGTCATGTCAATATTCTAAGAGGACAAAGAGAAAACATAAGCCCACTGTTCAGAAGTAGCAGGGAAAACCTCCCAAAAAAGTTTTTTCTCTGATCAATAAAATCTCTTTCACACAGCTTTTTCATAAGTGATTGTGCTTGTACTGAGTGGTGTAACTTGCAAATATCTATTCTTGGCTTACTTAACTCAAAAAAGAATTTATTAAAAAAAAAAAAAGAAGTACAAAAGTAACTTCTAAAACTCCTCTCTTCCTCTTATTTTTAGCAGAACCTAGTACTTATAATGCTGGACACTACAGCCCAAGAAAAATTCCCCTCAGTAACTCTGTCCTGATCTTTGCACCAAAACAGCTTTTCTGACTCCCCGTATTCTCTACCATGTTCAACAGCTACAGGCTCAGGAGCTCCCAGACTATCCTGCTTGCTGCAAATGGGGCAATTTATGAACTTGCCCGCTGCCTGCCTACCTAATATTTTCATCCAAATTTTCCACCTCTGTACCAGTTTTAAACCACCATAATCCCAATCTTCTGAAGACTGATCAAGAAATCTTACAACCTCAGCCACTGGTATGACATGTATCACATCACTATTGATTTATCTTCTATTTGAAAAGAGAATTATCCTTTCATTACTCATCTGAAAATATTATCCCCACATGTTTGGTCAATGGCATAGCTCGGGAAGATCAATAAGAAAACGTATTTTATCCTCTGAGAACTATGAAAAGCAAACTTCTAATTAGAAGTCTAAAGTTGCATTACTTGTTGCTCTCTTCTGCATGCAAAACCCCATAATTTCAGTAAGACTGGAGATCAAGGGCAGGACAAGCTGGAAAAATCCAATAGTGCTAACTGACCTAAAAGGGGCTGAGACTGAATTCAGAGAATTCTAAACAGTTCATAGACACACAGACACACTAACTCCTTGTGCCGAGTGGCCTGTACCTATACAAGGTGAGAGCTGACCAGAGGAAAGCTCAATTCTAACAAATTCCAGGAGAGAAATTCCCATTGCCTACCAGAGAGTGTGGCCCAAGCAGCCTCAGCCACATCAGTTTTTCAACTCTCTCTTCTGCACAAGTATCTCCAAAGTAGGGAATAAATCTCTCCCAAATGACCCTGGGCCAGTAAGATATTAATTTGCTTTTAATATTGTCTCCCTGGTAGGCAGAGGAACTCTGGTGGCATGTTTTACAGAGGAGCTCACTACAAGCAGGGAAGGTCTTGAAATACTCCATTTTTAAACCAGTTTATGGTGTTCTGGGTGTATTATTTTGAGAACTACTGTTTTCCTAACTGAAAGGAAAATAACTTACTGGCTTTGTTCCCATGCTAACACAAGGCTGCTTGACTGAAGAATTTATTAAACTAAGTTTTGGTTTTGTTTTTGTTTTTGTTTTTGTTTTGTTTTTTTTTATTATTATTATTATTTTTTTATTCCATTTCCTGGCATATTGAACACTTTCCCGCAGACTTCAGATTTGAGTCCTGCTGCCTGCCTGGATTAGTTACCCAACATCAATCCAAAGGAAACAATATCCCCAAGCACCGTAGTTCTGCGATTAGAAAGAAGGCAGTAGAGAGATGTGTTCTGCAAGATCTGTCTACTCAGAACTACATTGTGACTTGTAGCCATAACCACAGGAATTAAGTTCAAACTGCCCTAGATGTGACACCACCCCAAGTTTCATTTGGTGCAAAAGGAGCAGACAATTTTGCCAGCCTTGAGAAAGGCAGGTCTGGCTGCTGCCTGCTGTGCTGAGGATGAGCCACATCTCAGGACTCACAAAGAGGAGCATCCCTTGCACCCCAGGACAGGTGTTGCTATTGCCCTCAGATCATGCACAGCACACACAGTGAGAGCAGCAGCTCCCTACAGTGTGAGCCTTCAGGTGTGTGAGCATCCCTAAAGTGTGAGCATCCTTCCCTGCTGGTGTCTGCAGCAGTTCTAGCCTGGTGAGCATTGCAGTGCCTTGGATTGCCTGTGATTCCTGTGTCCAAACTCCAGATTTATAGTGATCTGTACGGATTTAGTCACAGACTGATCTGCTGCACCCTAATCTCTTAATCTTAAAACTAGATGAAGGAAAGAAAAGACTCAAAGGCCAATGTGAAGCATCGCATCCAAACGCTCGTCTTTTATCAAGTGTTACCTTGCTCTGAAAATCATAATAAATCAGCAAAACCAGTCCTTATTTACTAATGTGATATATAGCAGAGCTGCGTGCTTCAGTCAGATACTGGAGGACTAGAGTTACATGAGAAGGTTAATACCGCACTAAGGCCCTAATGCCTTTAGGTTTCAGGGTTTTCTACTATAGAGAAGGTAAAAACAGAGCATAGTGTGACCTTAAAGGACCTCTGTAAGAATAAAAAGCTATCTGCCCCTTCTGGGAAGGGAGAAAGAATTCCAGCACATCTGCTTTCTCTCAGTTCTAAAGCATTCTTGATTGATTACGGGACAGTAGCCACAGACCAATGTGGCTGCAAAGAAAGTCTGGGGCTTGTAACAAAATCCACAGCTTGAAGTTACAGATTTACAATGACAGGATACAAACGCATTCCTGGCTGATATCAAAGCAGTCCATGTTACCATGCTAAGAGATGGGAAAGAAAGAAAGAACAAATAAAGAGATAAACAATAGTTACATATTTGGATTTCTCAAATAAACTGTAACTACAAAGGAAACCTGCCTACACGAAGCAACTTAGTTTTTAAAACTTTGCAGTATGTGGATTTTTTCCACACACACATGGGAAAAATTCCTTTCAGAGCAAAGAAGTTCATAAAGTCCCTCTAGGGTTTTCCACTTTCCCTTAGCTGCTTCCCCTTTCTGCTAACTAAATCCAAGTAGTAGCCTGGAAAACTGCAGAATGAGCCAAACTTAACTGATTAGCATGGCAAACAAAAGTAAAGAAAAAAATATCTTAATCTGAAGATGCTGGGCATCATACATGGTTGAATGACTGTCATAAGAAAATCTAAAACCACATTTAGTCATTCCTTCAAACACCCTCCCTTCTCGCCTCTGACAAAACCGCACAGCACTGCAGACTTTGGAGAAATGCACTTGGGAAGAGACATTCCTGTCTGGCCCCAGCTACACGTTCCCAAACAGCCATCAGCTGATAGAAATAGCAGATGAGATGCAAGGAGAAAAGTTTTAGACACACTTTTCAAACATGAAAGGCAGCAGCTGGCCCAAGGCTGACAGCATATTAACCCAAGAAGGCTAAGACATCCATCTTTCAGATTAATATTTAATTTCTGGGGCAATGATCCTTCAATATCAAATCATCCCTTTGCTAACCCATTTTCTTTCATCTAGGAAATCCCACAGTACCTGGGTTCCTGGAGCATCTTTAATGAATATGAGGGCCCCATCTATAGCCAGGAGAGCACAAATTCCTATTCGCCCAACTCATCTTCACAGCACGATAACAATATGTAATGAGTAGGTAACGTGCAAGCCCCAAGGTCTCTATGTACTCACCAACCCAGTCAACAGCCAAGACTACATAGTTTGTTTTCAATAGGCATCTTGAAGAAGTGGGATGTAAGAGAGTGTTCAACAACTGATCCCTAAACCAAAGGGCAGGGGAAAACCTTAGAAAAAGAAAACAAAATGTCCACAATTTGTGGGAAGAGAATGTGGGAGGAATGGGACCTACTGGTGGAAAAGCATCACTATCATTTATTCAGTGCCTAAGTCTGTCCACTCCGGGAGATCTTAAAACCCCTTTGCTGTCACTCTGTTTCAACAACTACAAGAGAGTTCCAACTCTGACAATTCTGTGACAATCCATGAAAAGTATCCCACATTTTTTAGCTGCTGTCAGTCCCATTTTCTGAACACTTTTCAAAAGGAAACAAGAACTATTGATCCCATCTCCAGTAAGTTAAAACAGAATATCAACACTTCAAATGGATACTTATTGGATTACTAAAAGGGAGCCTTGAATGAAACATCCTTAATGATCTGTCAGTAATTTTCAAAGCACAGTGATACCTCTGGGTATCTCAACATGAAAGATGCGATACTTACCCCCTTATAATGGATCATGTGACCCTCAACATTCACTTTATAGGTCTCAATACCCAACTCTTTTGACAGGCGGAGAATCCGGTTTTGTGTAGGTCCCACATACGATCCACCAACATCGACATAATTAACTTTATCATTCTGCCAAGAGAAAGAATACAGGAATTAGAAGCTGAGCAGGAAGTTCCTAAACACAAAAATCTAGAAGTAGAAAGCATTATTCCATACTGACTATCACTGCAACTATATGCACAGGAGAAAATGTGTACTAACTTAAAAGTAGACAGTATTAAGCTCTGTAATGAGAGACACAGAGATTACAGTGCCTTTCCTCTGTCATGCCCATGTGTGCCATTGGGTCTGAATTTCACTATAGTTTTAAGTATAGGCTTTTTAGTCTCAGAGAAAGATATGAAGAAACATCCAACCCAATCAAAAGATATGAAGAAACATCCAACCCCCACTTTTTCAGAATTTTAGTAATTTTTCTTGTAATTAGAAACATTTCTCAAGTTGAAACCATCTCCAGCACCAAAGACATGCTTTCTCTCTGTAGATATCTGCTTAGACTTAATGCTGTAGATGCTGAGCACTGCACTGCAGTATTCAGAGAGTAATCTCCTTTTCAGCACAGCACACCTTGGCTCTAACCCAGTGCACTCCGGCTAGCAGCCCCCAACCATGCCCTCCACTAAAAACCAGGCTGGATGGCACTTTGAGCAATCTGGTCTAGTGGAAGGTATCCCTGACCACAGCAGCAGGGTGGAACTAGATGATCTTGAAGATCCCTTCCAACTCTAACCATTCTATGAATCTGGGAAGGTGCTCTACACACCTGTCAGACCAGCATCACAAGCACTTGGGAGAATGGAAGAAAGCAAAAAGTTTCAGGGATGCATACTATTACAAGCAGGCTCCTTTCCCAAGATAGTAACTCTTTTAAACACTGTTTATAGTGAGCATTTTAAGCTAAACATTCTTAGTGTCACAGAAGGATGCTGTTTATGCTTCATGTTTCACATACAATGATTTCTGATGAATAACACTGTTTACCTCTGGTTCCCTGGCAATGACATCTAAATAATTTAAACCTCCTTTACTTCCAGGGTGGCAAGCAGAAGTAATGTCTATATTACATTACCCTGCGACACAGGTGACTCATCATTTCTTTCCTTTTTGTTTCTAGTGGCAATCAAGACACTGTTTGCTTTTAGAAGGAGAAGTGCTATTTCAGATAGTTGTAAGTCATGTTAAAATGTACATCTGAGCTGTAACAACGTCTGGCCCTGCTCAAGCTGCTTCTTATAGGGCTCTTAGTTATCATGTCTGTTACAGTACCAAAGTGAGATGGGAATGAGAGGAGAAATGCTTTGACACACACTTTCTCAGATGATAGTTCCCCTCTGTAATGTTAAAAACAAAGCAGATCTTGCTGCAGACGAAGGGTGGAATTGGACTATGTGGGTGGAATTCAATTACCTTAATACAGATGTTTAACACCAATTTAGACATCCTATGGTATTCAAGACTCCTGTGCAAAACTGACAAATTTGACTCACAACCCATGGTAGACCTTCAGTTGGAGGTCAGGCAAGATATCCTAGGGCAGCTAACATGGCACTACACACTTCTGGTTAGGCACCCAAATCCCATTTGATGGCTCTCAGAGTCACTTCCAGACCAGTTTTAAAGCTTCTCCTGTCAAAAGAAACCCACTGGCTTGTATTGCAATGCAACCTGTCCAAACAGAGCTCTAACACTTGACAAAAGCGATGGCAACCTGAGATACCTGTGTTCTCTGGGAACTCTACTCCCTGTCTTCCCCCTAGCTAATGCTGTCAAACCCAGCAGAATCACAGAATGGTTGAGGTCGGAAGGGTTCTCTGGAGGTCATCTGGCACAAAGTCCCCCTGCTCTAATAAGGTCACCTAGATCTGGCTATCCAGGATTCCGTCCAGACAGCTTCTGCATATCTCCAAGTAGGGAGATACCACAACCTCCCTGGGCAACCTGTGCCAGTGCTTGGTCACCCTCACAGTAAAAAAGTGTTTCCTAGTGATCAGCTGATTTGAAAACCCCATGTTTCAGATTTTGCCCATCACCTCTTGTCCTGCCTTGGGCACCACTGAAAAGAGCCTGCCTCCATCCTCTTTGCACCCTTCATTCTATACACTGATGATATCCCTCTGAGCCTTCTCCAAGCTAAACAGTCCAAACTGTGTCAGTATTTCCTCATAGGAGAAATGCTCTAGTTCCCTCATCATTCAGACCCTTTATGAAGAGTTTGAACATGATTGAGCCCAGGATTGACCCCTGAGATACAACACAAGTTACTGGCCTCCAACTAGACTTCAGACCAATGATCACCATCCTCTGTACCAGGCTGTTAAGCTGGTTTCCAGTCCATCTCACTGTCTGCTCAACCAGCTCATACTTCACCAGCTTGTCTATGAGGAACTTTTGGGAGACAGTGTTGAATTATTGAAGTCTAGGGAGACAATAGCCACTGTTCTTCCATTATCTACCAAGTCCTTTCATCACAGATTATCAGGTTGGTCAAGCATGACCTTCTCTTGGTGAATTCATGTTGACTGATGACTTTGTTGTCCTTCATATGCCTGGAAATGGTGTCCAGAATTAGTTGCTCTACCAGCTTCCCAGGGACTGAGTTGAGGCTGACCTGCCTTTAATTCCCTGGATACTCCTTCTTCCTCTTTTTGAAGACAGGATTCACATTTGCCACGCTGTAGATGAGCACAAAGGAGAGTCCAGCATCTCATGAAGCACTTACCCTGATAGTGAATGTCCTTCCTCCAACTCTGTTCTGTGCCTCGAGAACCACCACACTGATCCCAGACTCAGACAGCAATTTGGCAGCCGACAAACCTATGAGAACAAGAGAAAGTGCTTTAAAGCAAGTGGCAGCAATCAGCCATATTAATGGTCAAAAATGGAACCAAAGCTTCAGTACTGTTTTCAAAAAATCCCTGAGAGAAGTCAGAAACTTTTTGTGATATCTTACTACAGAAATCAAGTGGCTGCTGCTTAGTTGCATGTTATAACCATTTCCATAAGTAGTATTCATAGACTGAAGTTTTCTCCTTCAGATTAGCATTTTGGCAGTTTAAAAACAATAAAATCTCAATATTAAGGGACATGCATCTTACTTTTCACTTGTGCAAATGCACAGAAAGGCAGAACCCATCTTGAGGGTCTTGCAGAGCTAAAGTGATAGAAATAACGATATACTAAGTAGGCATGTTCCAGCAAGGTAGGCTTCCAACTTCTTTTCTCACTCATCACATCTGCAGTCTCTTGCTATCTGTTGCCCTTATTCACATGCAGAAAGTCTGCTTAACTGTCAAGATTCATTTTAAGCAATGGAGTTTGACCATAGCAATCAAACAGGCTGCATGTAGCTAGTTTATAAAAGGAATTATGGTCTCAGCAAAAATTATCTAATTATGGGACTTTGTGATGGAGGCACTAGAGACAACTGAAAATTCAATAGGACAGGAGTCCTCTTTGCTTTTGACAAATGTGAGCTGAAATTGTAAAAAGCAATTATGAGTTTGTGAAATCAGATTACCCTATTGCCCTGCAGGCCAATTTGGCACTGAAGAATTGTTTCTTTGGAGTTGTTTCCCCTCCTTAAGTATAAAAAAGCCAGCCGTATTGATCAGAAGTTCCAAAATACCCTGCAGTAAGGAGTAATAATATTATATTCATGCTTATTACACTACCTTGAAATGTGATTAAAAGCAACTGTTCGTGGTCCCACAAAGAATGTACATTTGAAAAGACCAAAGGAGAGGAATCATTCTGGGCAGCATTAAGTGTACTCATTTATTCTGAGGACAATACAGAATAACACATAATCTTCTGTACATATAATCTTTCAATGGGGAAGTGGAACACCATTCACTGGAAACCAGAACTGAGGAAGTTCAAATGTCTTACACTAGCAGAAATTATATACAATATTTCCATACTCATCTAAAAATGACTTTGCAGCCTTATACCACACCATATTCTTTAGACTGCCGCTGGAGCAATATACTTAATTCTTCCACCTATTCAATATTCTAATTATTAAAAATGCTAACCATTTGACAATAAATGTATTATAAATTGATCTTATTTCTTTCAATAGCTTCTGATTATTTTTTCCTGTGTGAAATACTACAGGGAACATTTTTCTTTTTTTTTTTTTTTTTTTTTATAGTTAATTCTTTAATCCGTTTGATGATGATGTTTTCCTCCTCAACACAAACATAGAAGATGCAAGTCTATAACACTGGAAACACAAACTGCAGAATTTTTTTATAAATACTTTTTTTTTTTTTTAATAAGGGGAAAAAATATTTTTCAAAATATAGTGTTTTGTCACAAAAAAAGTAGATTTTCTACTTTTCTAAAAAATAAAATGTCGAATTTCTCTATTCTGCATAAATATCACTGGGCAGTCAGGCATCAGTGACATAATTCTTTTCTAAGAAAGTTTGCTGTAGATATATAAGTCATTTAATGCTGTATTTGATAGCTCTATTCGTGCCGTAGCTCTTAAGGAAGAATAATGGTTGCAGTGGACTCAGTCAGAAGTTAAACTTAATGCTGGTTTATAGCTTAATTATATGAAATATCCACATAAAGAAGGAATGCTAAAAAATGAAGAACATGTAGTAATATGACTGAGATTCTCTAACCTCTTTGCTTGTTAAACTGTACTTCTCACACTCCAGTCTTACAGATTTTGAGTTTTATTATTGTTAACCCATAGCATCATTGTAGACATTGATTAAAAAATAAATAAATAAATAAATAAAAAGTAATAAAAGGCTTTAAGAGCTACAGAGTGTTAAAGGGCAAGAGATACATGGAGAGAGCAGTGGTTTACTGGCAACTGAGAAAGGTCCCAACTCAGGGATAAAAACAATGTAGAATATGTTGATTAAAGATTGTTACTACACATTTATTGGAAACAATTCCCTTTTTAAATGAAGGACTAGCAACAACAGCCGCACACTGTGTCTCTCTATGTAGCTGTCTGTTGAATGCAATTATTTAGCTCCATTCTGGTGAGACCAAAGTGCACCAAGTATAAGGGCTTCCACAGGTACACCTTAAACATTCTACAGGACAAGAAGCCTATGTCCTGTTGATACACTATTAACCTCAAAACAGATTGCACATTTTCACTTTATCTTCTCAATAACTTGAATTTTCAATACTTTCGTTGCTGTTCCAGTACTCTTTACATGACTGGACCATTTATTTCTGTTTGACTGATGGGGTGAGGTTGAGAGAGGAAGGAATTAGACCTTCTCCTTTCCAATTCCTTGCCCTGTCTCTGCTTGCTCAGCCCCCTCGGGCTGCATGGAGCTGGCCTACCACCTTCTCTCCATCACCTCCACTCACTCCCTGCCCAGAGGACTCCCCATTCCTGGACACATTCAAGGCCGGATTGGATGTGGCTTTGAGCAACCTGGTCAAGTGGAAGGTGCCCCTGCCCATGGCCATGGAGGTGGAACTAGATGGTCTTGAAGGCCCCTTCTAACCCAAACCATTCTATGATTCTATAACAGATGCCGCGGGGGAAAGCAGAACTTTCATACTACAAGGGCCTCCTGCAACCTGAGCATCGCTCTAGAGACACAGCCCTCTGCCATCAGCCACAATGTCCTGGGATACTGTGGATATCCACAGTGTGCTGCAAGTACACCACATTGGGCCAAACCTGGCACTGGGCTGTCACCCCCCAGGCCACAGCCAAGACTCAGGAGAAGTATTTTAAAAGACACCTGCATATGCTGGCATGGTTGTGGCACAGACAAGCCTGTCATAGCTGAGGCTCTTGATGTGCCCCACTGCTGCCTCCTCCTCCGCTAAGCGTAATCTAGAGATAAAGCTGCAAACCACCCCAAATCACCATCTGCACTCCTTCCAGATATCACTCTAATTCTATGAATTAGAAATACACCACTTGCCTCAGGAAGATGAAAGGAGCCTGCCAAAACCATGCCCCATCTGAAGTATCTGGCTGTAGAAATTCACTTGTTATTAAATGAGAATAAACAAGGCGAGATGACTTATACATCCTCCACAAGGGTTTCTATGGCAATCTCACACCAAGCTCCCCCCGTCTGAAGACACCACGCAGGAAAGCTCTGTTCCTATCGATTCTGCAGCACTAATAAGGACTCAGAATTGCTGCTGTTATAGATCATACTGCCTTTGCTCTCATTCAGAAAATTGCTATAATCCTATCAAGCAAAGCAGTTTCAAGTGCATCAAAACACTGGATATATGGCTTAAAAAAAAATTAAAAAGCAACCAAGATTAATTTATGCCAGTCTGCAGACTACCAGGCTTACACCATGGCTGAAGCATAGAGATGTTGAACAATATTGAATTTTGTACATAGCCTGATGGAAAATACAAGAAAGCAAGTCTCGACCTGATAGGAAAGAAAGGTTCAACTCTACAGGTAGTGCACAAGACTGGGATCTAAGAGACCCAAGCTTGGTGCACAGCTGAGCCCCATCATGTGGGAAATATTTCCCTATTTCACAGGTAAGCATTTATAAGGGTAGTGTTTATGAGAAAAATTCCAAGTTGCCTCAATACTGGGGTTGATACAGGGTGTATGAGCAGACACAAGTTCTGTAGCACAAATGGTGGGAGGTTTTTAAAAGTTACTTTATCAGAAAGGTGACGCTAATTCTGCTTTTCAAAATTCACGCTCTATAAATACACAACATCAAGCATATTCACTGATACCCCATGACTGAAAGCAAAATCATGGTCTAGTGGGAGGTTGGAACTCAATGATATTTAAGGTCCCTTCCAACTCTAACAATTTTATGAGTCTATGATTCCAAAAATCACCAGCATCTTTCCCAGAGACAGCACTTCTTACTTGATGTGTGCTGAACATCTCTAAAATACTTAAGAGCGGTGTTGATAAGGGAATCAAAGGGCAGTGAAGGGGAATGATGATAGTCTGATAGCATCAACTTTTTAACCCTTCAAACTGAGGACACTATGCATGTGCCATACTGAGCACACTGAAACAATGGCAGAGAAAGTTACCTGTTACTATTGAAAAGGTGACTGTCTGTTGGTTTCCTAGACGTATTGTTCACCTATGTGCTTTCTTCTTTGACAAAGTGCATTTACCTTTTACGCATCCACCATCAGCCTGAAAGTTTACCAGAATCAACCTAATAAAACATTCCTTCCTAAAATCCTCGTTAATTGACCCTTCTGTACATGGAATAGGATAAATACATTGCATGGAAGATGACAATTCCATTACTGTGGTGTTCTAGCAGGCTTTAATGGAGCAACACATAGAAAAACTCTTTCTGGAAAATCTCTACATTTATCTGATCTTAAGAAGGGGAATAGTTTCAAAACTTTTTGGCTCATTATTCTTATATACATCAGCAAAGTAAGACAATTATCAATATATCCTTATTAAAATTGCACTGTAACAGCATGCTAATACTGTGTCTATTTTCACTGTTTCACTGATGGAAAACCTAACTTCTTCCAAACACAACTGAGTAATCAAATCTGGCAATGGGCGCCTTAGAATCAGCTCTCATTCAGCTAGCAGTCTCTTTGTCAAGTAAACATGAATCTGTCAATAAAAGACAAAACATTTCCCCCATGACTGTAGGGTAAAATCTCCCTACCTCACCTCTTTCTTCTTCTACTCCCCAAGGATTTTCTTTTCATTGGATTTTTTGGGCATGCTATTGTATATAAAGAAGCTTTAAAACAGAGTTAAAATGTACTCAGTTACATTAGACTGACTCCGGAGAATTCACTAAAGGACAACATATAGAAGGTTGAGAATGAAAGAACTTTTCTCCTTCACAGGGTAAGTTTTGAAGATTTAAAATTGCCTCTGTAACTAAAAAAAAAACTTAGTAATTCAGTTATAAGGCCTTAAATTTGCACAAAACAGCATGATTATGCAGTGCTGATCACAAGTCTACATTAATTTCTTCTTTCAATGTTACCTAATACCATAACATCACTAACTTTCTGTTTGTCAGAAATTGTATTTTATCTTTCCTTATGTTCTTTCACAATGATTGATGTAGAATACTTGGTACTGGGGATGAGGCTGTGTTTATTTATTTTGTCATTTTCAAGTAAATGTTTTTCATCTACATGGATTCTGTGTTCTCCTTCCCCCCTCCCTTCTAGCAAAAATAATCCACATGATTCAGCAAAGATTTCAACCATCAGGGAATAAATACTTTCCTTTACAGAGTACATTGTCCAGCCACTTTAACTGGTTTCAATGGTGCTACTGTCAACGCTTTCAACAGATGCAAGCCTTATTCTGAAGGGGACAAAGACTGTTTCTCATGGACAGTGTTAGCAGAAATGCAGTGGGCAGGAAGAGGGAATGGTATCATGAGGACGACTCCACTCTTCTGTACACACCCCTTGGGATTTTCAAGTCCAAAGCCCATTACACTAAACATCTCTTCCCCAGAATAACACCCACCCCTGAAAACAAAGGCAGAAAAAATTTAAGTCATGTAAACATGGGGATAGAAATGTAGCATCCTCCTTCCCTCACATATTAAGATGAGTAGCACCAGCTCAGATGAAGATAGTTTGATACCATCTAGTTAATAGAAACATCTAAGGTAATTAAGCACATTTTCTAACTACTGATAATTGTTTCCGTCAGTACACAGAATAAATCTGTGTTAGCTAAACAGTGATCTTCAAATAAAGAAATATGTGAAAAAACGCTGCTGAACTATGACCAATGTTATTGCCACAAATATAAAAGAACATCAGCATTAGTATTCCCAGGAAAGACATAATGCCTCTCCCATGCCTGTTTTTGTTATGCTAGGATATTTGGAGATCTGTCCTAGCTACTTAGCAATTTCTTTTTCTTGCTGGAGCAAATAACACTCTTAAGAGTTCAGATCTACCTAGCTAACAAGAATACTTTCTCCTGCCTTCCAAACCTTTAATCTAAGCCTGAGACGTGGTGCAAAGTCTGCTCCTCAAGAACAAACCACAGGTTTACAGGGCTCTCTTAGGAGCTCTGAATTTGCTAACCTATGAATCACACTTGGTGTACATTTTGGGTTTTGCCAGAAACAAGCCTGACACATTCTACATTCCGGAGCAGAACCATCTGACTATTCAGGTTGCCCCCTGGGTTAGACAATGTTTATAAATGATGCATTTACCATAGAAAACCACATGAAGATTATGATGAATGATGAAGAAAATAGTATTTCTACATATGGTTACACAATGATCACGTCGCAACCATATTTTGGCCAAAACTCAACATCTAGCACTGAGCATAATACAAAGAAGTCTCTTAACCAAAACCCGTGCCCCACATAATAAGGTTTTGTATCTTTAGTAGCAAAACATTAGAACACATTATGAAAGAGGAGGCAAATGGAAACTGGTATTTCTGCTTATTTGCAAGTATTGCATAAAACACCCATTACACTTTATACAGGGGTCTGATAGTTTTGTTCCTGCTGTAAGTTTTTATCATAATGACAGTCAGCTTGCTAGCGATACATGGGGAACTGAGAGTTCTATGAAACATCCCCAAAAATGGCCTTTAGGAATTTCTGGTACCAAGTGACAATATTAACATCTTTTATCAGCTTTCCTGTTGGATCCAGAGGGAAAGCGTGAAGGAACCAGGTAGCCAGAACCCAGTGCAGGGCAGATGTAAAGAGATGAACACAGGACACATTTTAGGAATCAGCTACTGCATTCCTACAGGTCAAATTCTGGTAAATTTAGAAGTAGCACTCGGGGTAGGGGGTGGAGGATGGGGTGGTGGGGAGGAGGAATCTACTGAAAACTACTCCAGATTTATGCAGGTAGGTCTGATTATATCTTCTACTAGTAACTGTATTTTGACAGTTTATCTGACACTACCACCCACCAGCAGCTTGGCATGCTGTCAAAACAAACAGAGCAGTATACAACATATACAAGTCGTGTTGCCATTATAGCAAGCAAGGAAAATCTGCATTTCCTCCTTATTCAGTCTTTCACTCAGAGACCACAGCCAACGAGTAGGTAGCTCAAGTGGCAAGGCTGTCAATCACACACTGTGGAGCAGGAGATGCCAACCCATAGCACTCTTCCATGGAGAAAAAAAAAAAAAAGGTTTAATAGTATATCATATGTTTTATTTCATTTTAAAGACTAATTACTACTATTTTTACACCCCAGTTTCTCCTATAGTTTGTGGCCCTTGGTCTCTTCTGTAAGTGCAATAGAAAAACAGTGCTGTTTCCTGCATACAGCTGGCAAACCTAAGCATTTTTTGCTGCTGAGCCGTGAGATCTCCTTATTTCAAGCTAAGAACAAATGAGGTTTAATTTGGAAATAATAGCTATGATTCTACGAACCATCCATGTGAAAAAATTATAATCTCCAGTGCAAATTTCAGCTATGGCTGTGTTTCCCTTGTGCTTTGTCCTTGTAACATGATGTGCTTAAATTTCTTCCAAAAGATATTTGCATACAAGTTCCCTTGGACTTGCCTGCTCCTGGACATACTTCTCCATATCTGATACATCTCTGGTTTGCATTAGGTATACAAACAGTCTTAATTCTCCATGCCTTCTTCTGATAAACTGGGCCTTCCGGTGTCCAAAATTCATGTCTAAGATAAGGTTGGCATGCAAATGTGCCCCAAATATTCCACTGATAAAGTTGAGGTGTTATGCTTACTTTCTCTTTTTGCCAAATTTTGAACTATTTAAGCTTGAATTTTCAGAGTATGTTTTTTAGGCTGATTATTTTTTGCTGGAAAATCTTGGTCAAAATTGGCTGCCAGTTTCTAAACCTTCAGGAAACAAACATTATTCTTTGACTTTGAAAACTAATGGCTGCTTTTTTCCCCTTTCCTATTTTGGAAGTTTTAGCAGCAACTTAAAATTTGGCAAGGAGGTAGCCTTTGAGTCAACATAGCGCATTTTGTTATCCCTGTGAAAATATGCCCCAATAAGGTCAATCTGAGGAAAGTTCTGAGGAATTACAGGTCACACATAAGCAGCAGCCATTTTCTAGATTTGAGAAGCTGAAATAGCTGAGGCTTCTGTCACTCTCCAAGCATTTAATGCTGCCCAGTCATTAAAGAGCAGTCCCCAAGAAGTGATTGAGCACCCTGGACCTCCTTACAATCCATCTCGTATCTTGGACCACCTGTGCACGCTGTATCCTAGGGCCATGGGGACAAAATTTGAATTTCCCTGTAATTGTGGCCTTAGCTTGTGGAGCAAGTAATGGAGCTGGGATGAGTACAATGTGTCAGGAAAAGTACAGTAGTGACTTGGTGTATAACAGAGACAACTTCTAGAAGTCATCAATAGAATAGTTTTTCCACACAGGGGATGACAATCTCCTAGTTCTCAACTAGTGTAGCCTCAACCCCTTAGCTTGAGCATCAGAGGATTCTCTGACGGCATGTCAGAGTTAGAATCCTGCCAATTAATCAGCCATACTTCCATGGCACATCAGATGCTGTCAGCTTGCTATGTTTAACAAATGAATAGATCACATAACCTAACCCAAAATGCACCTAAAATAAAATAATCATTCCAAACCAGAATGCCCTCTTCAGTTCAGCAGAAAAACCCTATGACTAGAAAGTAGGAGCAATATTCAAGTCATATAAATAAGAACTCCCTGTGGGAATGGGGAAAGTTTTTAACTTCAGCCATCAGCTTATTTAATATACTGGAATATAAAATGTTATAAATAGTATTAACTGTATTACAAGGGACACTATTCATTAAGCATAATACAAACATGTGCCTGGGGCATTTCCTGGCCACCACCCACCTTTTTAACATATGTGCCCATGTGGAAAGAGGAAACTAGCTCAAGCTCTGCAGCTCCCTCTCTGTAGGGGTCCAGATGTACTTGTGGATGCAATCTGAACAGTTCAAACATGATTCCATAGGGTACAGCAATAAAAAAATCAGCAGCTGAGGTCACCAGTGCCAAGTTTGTCTTGCAAGAGCTCCCCCACTGTCAAGCACCCTTTGCAGAAACCCCCTCCATCCCTAGACTGCAGCTTACTACAGGCAGAGTGGGTTCTGTATCCCTATGAATGACCTTGTATAAATGTGTGTGCACACAGAGGCCAGAAGCATGGATGAGAAGAGTGAGTTAGGTTGTACAGAGGTCAGATCTCAAGACCATGCTTCATTTTGAGGACAGGTAACTCCAGGAGTGCCAGTAAAGATTTGAGCTTCCTTTTGCAATATTGTACAAATATTTTGAAAAGCCACAATCTCCCTGATGGGAAGCTCACACTTAATATAATAAGCAGCTTGCTTATACTTGATATGCATTCCATGTGTTTCTAATAAAGAACTAGTTTATCCCAAAGTTTCCCACCCTTTCTTGAAAGCATCAGGTAATGAGTATTTAAAATACAGTAGAAGGAGAGAAGACAGTAATCTTATCAGATGAGGTAACTGCAAATATATCCTCATGGAAACAAGCAGCAGCAAGTCAAGATTGGAATCAGAGAGATGTTGAGGGGAAATCCTGACCATACTGGGGCATGTTTTGCTATCAACCTCACCAGAACCAGAATTCTAGATACAGATCACTTTTCTTTTTTTTAACAAAGTAGCACTGTCTAGCCTTTTGCAGAACTGAGATGTAGGTATACCGGCACAGGAATGATAGCAACAGAGAAGCTGTGTGTAAAGCAAAACAAACCAGGAGCTGATAGGAATTATAATGCCCGAATATGAAGGGTATTGTATATTAAAGATGAATTAGGAAATAAGATATTTATTGTCCATTTTTCTAAGGCTGCTTTCTTAAAATGATGCCCTTTCTAATTCACAACAGGCGAACACCAATTTCTATGCTGCTGGCAATGACATAAGGGTTTCCACTGGCAAGAAAAATGTTCCTGTACCCCAAGAGTGCTGTGACATGTTTATTTGTGTTCCTAATGCCACTGACAAATTTTCAGGAACCGTAACGCCTTGAAATTTCCTGCTTGGCTCCGTTTCAGACTCCACACCAGGCTTTAATCCAAGGCATAAGTGTTCCAAAGCAATTTACTGATTCCTGCACTAGTGAGGCAAGATACCATTTCCAAAACATGGCTACAGGTTGGAAAACTAGAGGAACAAAGGACCCACAAGGGAAGAGGAGCTTCCCAAAGCCCTAAAAACATATTATGAGCATGTCACCATCACTCGCACACAGTACGCGTGGTTAATTCCCTAAGTCCACTCTGTGCATTACAGGAACCTTAAGGATGATAACAAAATGATTTGTGCTAAGCAGAAAAATACCCAGGTACCTGGTAAAATGAAAAAGCAAGCACAACTAGGTCCAAACTCTTTTTTTCCTGTTTGGCAATATGACAGATTATTTACATAATTACATTGTCACGAATAATTATTTAAACAATTACTGCTGTTTTAGCAAATGAAACCATGCAATTAGGTAAATGATTTGCTGCTTCATGCATTAATTCATTGCAGATTAAAGAAAGGAAAGCCTTTGACTCCTCAATTCTAACAAAAAATCATTTAAAATGGTTGGAGTGTCACTGAAGTCACCCAGTCAAATAACTCACCTTTTCTGAACTGTTGCTAAAGTAAAAACTCCCTGGACACTAGAAGCTGGTCAAAGTTGCTAACACTTTATGATGGACAAACCAAAACCAGATTTTCTCCAACATAGCAAGATTCTCATCTTATGTACCATCAGGTGACATACAAAAAACATGGGGGTTTTTTTGTTTGTTTGTTTTTTTTTTGTTGTTGTTTTTTTTTTTTTTTTAAGAAGGAAGATCAGGGGTCACAATGCACTTGCTTGTGTTAAACCAGATCTGAACAGTATTTTGGGAAGTACTTTTCCAAGTCAGGGGAACTTGGCTGACTATAAAGTACAGCTCTTCTCACAATATCAAAACCCAACCTGCTTTTACAGATATTCCCAGATGTCTTTCTGAGCATTTATCAAAATAATATGACTGCCATCGCTGCAAGAGCTGCCTGAAAAACCACAATTTGAAAATACAGTCTTTCTCCGGATACAAAAATCCCAGCATCTGTGGACATTATAAAGTCCGTTCTTCTACAGAATCTCTTCTGATGAGCACGAAGAATGAACCAGTGAAGAAGTGAACACCTACTAAAATAGCCCCCTGGATAATTTTTTCGGATAATTTTTTTCGGGTTTTGGAGGGGGGGGTTGTGGATTTTTTCCCCAAAAAAAAGTGTACCCGAAGCCCCTGAGGATCTGAAACCCCCTCTAACCATCGCCCAAGCCTTCAGGCTAGCCGTCGGAGACCACTCTCACCTAGACCCCGTACTACCCAGCCGGGAGCACCCCGTACCCGAGCACCGCAGCCCCCCGGGACGGGGTGGGTTCCGCGACCGCTCCCGATGCGGGGATGCCCCGGGGGAGCCCGGCTGATGCGTGGTGGCCTCGCCACCCCGCATAACCCACCTGAGATGCCGCCCCCGACCACCACCACATCGCATTTCTGGGCCATGGCGCTGCCCCGCGTTCCGGCCGCTGTCTCCATCCCGCCCTCCCGCGGCGGCGGCTCCGAGCGGGATGTGTCGGGCAGCGCCGCGCCGCCCCGTCCCGCCCGCCTCTGGGCGGGACCTCGACCCGCTCCCTCCAATGCCCCTCTCCCTCCAAAGCACCTCTCCTCGCTGTGCTCTCTCTCCACCGCACCCCCGGCCCGACGGGGCGGTGCGGGGTCCTGATGGAGAGGGGGTGCGGTGGCGACCTCTCAGGGAAAATCGCCGTCAAACCCTGCCTCCTCGGGAAGGTTTTGCCTGGTACCGGCTCGGTGCCGGCTGGGTTTCGCACCAGCCCGTCCCCGGTGCACCAGAAGGGCTTGGGAAACAGATAGGTGACAGCATCCCTGCCGTGGGATGCAACAGCTCTGCCTCCCTGCACCCACTAACCCCTTTTTCACTGATTCAGATTTAGAAAGTGTGCCAGCAGTGAGTGAGGGGAGGAGATCCACGGAGCTACGATGCCACAGGTTACAGCAGTATACAAGCCTCAGCTTGTCCTAGAATAAAAGAGCCAGGGAATGAAGGGTTAGCCTTTGCATGAAAGTAGCTTCCCAAAGACAATGCCTGAAATAATAACTGGTTGCCAAAATGCCAATTTTGTCTTACTTCTACCATTACGGCTCTGAAATACATGATGGCTGTGGTTATTATTATTTTTTTCGTGCATTTTACAGCTCGTACAATTTTTATTGCCAAAGTGCAAATGTCATCTCTGTGAAGCTAAATAGAAAAAATATAGAACCTGTCCATCCCCTTCCAAGTAATCACAGAAGACCTTTACAATTCACAAAATTACAGAAAATCCTAGTGCCACTTTATGTCAAATATTGATATAAGTTCTGAGAGTTGCCCAGTTCTACAATTATATGCCATGTCTCGGTATTACCAAATAGTTGAATGAGAGTGTCGGTGTTCTCAGAAACATCTTACACTGCAAAAAATTCGGACTTTTTGTGTGCCTAATGAGCAAGACATGGACCTGTTGGAGCAGGTGCAGAGGAGACCCATAAAAATGATCAGAGGGCTGGAACACCCCTTTGATGAAGACAATCTAGGAGAGTTGGGGTTCTGCCTGAAGAACAGAACGCTCCTGAGAGACCTTATTGAGGCTTTTCAGTATTTAAAGGGGGCTTATAAGAAAGATGGGGACAGACTTTTTAATAGGGCCTGCAGCAATAGGAGAAGGGATAATGGTTTTAAGCTAAAGGAGGTCAGATTCAGACTGAATATAGGGAGGATTTTTTTTTACAATGAGGGTGGTGAGATGCTGGAATGGGTTGCCCAGACAGGTGGTAGATGCCCCATCCCTGGAAACACTCAGGGTGAGGTTGGATGGGACTCTGAGCCATCTGATCTAGCTAAAGATGTCCCTGCTCATTGCAGGGGTGTTGGACTAGATGACTTTTAAAAGACCTTTCCAACCTGAACCATTCTATGATTCTATTACAACAGTGACCGAAGGCAGAAACATCTCTGAATTCATCAGACTCTATGTGAATTAACAATCCAACACACAGAATAATGGACTCTCTTCCAAAGTTAAATTAAGTACTTTAAAATGTAAAGTAGATTTACAGTGCTAATTAAGTATGTGGACTAGGTGTAGACACACAAGTGCCAGGTGCTATAGCAAATAAGAACAGCAAGATCCCTACTGCTCTAAGAGATTGTCTACTGACATAAGTTCATTATCACTGGGATTACTGCTGCTTCCATACAAGAGTAAAAGGAGCAAATGAGTAAATGTCCCCCAAAATGGGAGAGTCTGAAACTGTGAGAGTGATATGTATTCCAAAATGGAAAAATGAGATGTACTAACAGCCGTCTCACTTACTGGGGAAAAAAAGTCTTTGCTTCTTGATAGCGAGAGGGATACCCTTTCTCGCAACTCTGCTGACCACAGTGAACAGGTCACAAGGAATCTAATCACTTAAAAGCTTCACCAAGCGGCACCTCCCTCATTCAGAAGCCAAATCTGGAAGAAAACAACAAAAACATCCTTTGTGATAAGAACAGGAAACTTGTGTGTGTCTAGATAACTTGCTGATAGACAAGCTTGCCAAAAAAACTCTATTGCTAAAAAGGAGCTGCAATAGGCTTGTGAAAGAGCAACGGAGACTGAAATGGTTTTACCTGGAGTAGCTCTAACTATGAGAGGTGACATCAAAGTGTCACTTGTACACCTTACGGTTGCCTCATCCCTTGCAATAAAGCCTGAAAAAACATCTAAGGGGCTAACAAGGATTATCTTGGGCATTCACAACCTGCCAGAACTGTGTAGCTGCTAAGCTCTTAGGATCTCTATAATGCAAGTAAGAGACTTTGGAATAATTCTACTCCAACTCATATAGATCTGCAGACAACAGGGATCTGGGNATTGCAAACTTTACAGTAAAGGAATTTTATTCCAAATAGATAAAATTTTATTTTGAAATAACTTAATTGTTGCTCAGAGCAGAAAACTGTATAATAAAGAAATGCTTGTCACTTTGCTCTGTTCCTTATACACTGTAAAAAACCAGAGAGCAACTCTGCAGGGTGAGTATAGGAAGCTACTGCTACTGAAACCATTTCCTAGCAACCTACCCAGCTGATTTATGTCTGCTTCAGTGCATGAGTTGTAATAATTTGCTGAGCCTACAGAATATGTGTGAGTATTAATGTGAAGGTATAGAAAGTCATAGTGCTGATATAGACTTTCATATTTACCTGGAAAAAAACTCCTGAAAGTTGCTCAGAAATACAGTAGACCATCCAAAGCAAGGCGTTCACTTGAGATTGTCAGCAACAGTAAAAATTGTCTGGCAGCCCCAGGAATGGGTGAAAAAGCATCAATTTCTTGATCAAAGAACATGAAGATAAATATCCAAAGATAAGTGCCATCACTAAGTTCTTTATTGTGCTACAAGTGTTTGCTTTCAGTTTTGCCAACTAGCAATGTGAGAAAACTGAACCTCTCGGGTCGTGTCATCAGTAGTCACAGTTACATGTTATTTTATGTCTACTCAGTACCCCAAATGATGAGTAAAATCAGGCATAATCATTATGGAAGACAGAGATGTTTTGCATTCCTTCCTGATTTGACTGTTACTTTATTTCACCAATGCATTTAAAAATTGGAATACTAACATAGGCAAAATCCCTGAAACAGAAATAAAATTATTTTGTCAAAATAAAAAAAAAACATTATCTATTGTACATTCATGTATACAGCATAATCTTTTAGTTCTCTACTCATTTTATTAATGTCTTTTGACAGGTAAATAGAGAGAACCTAAGTTCTGTAAGGCAAGAATGAATTATCACTAGAAGACTGATTGCCATTATTAAGACTATAATTACCACCACTTAGCCACCTCTAAAGTCACATAATTCTTGTATCTTAATGACATCAACAGAGCTTATCTGAAATATCCTAGAACATACCATCCNCTATGAGAGGTGACATCAAAGTGTCACTTGTACACCTTACGGTTGCCTCATCCCTTGCAATAAAGCCTGAAAAAACATCTAAGGGGCTAACAAGGATTATCTTGGGCATTCACAACCTGCCAGAACTGTGTAGCTGCTAAGCTCTTAGGATCTCTATAATGCAAGTAAGAGACTTTGGAATAATTCTACTCCAACTCATATAGATCTGCAGACAACAGGGATCTGGGGGAAAAAAGAAAAAACAACAACAACAACAACAACAAAAATAACCCAAGCAGATGTTGAAATCTTGCTTGAGGACAACAGGATGAGCGTAATGGGACATGATAAAGGAGATACTGTTTGCTGGCCACTTGCATGAAATACAGGAGGCAGGTAAAGAAGCAGATGATGTGTCATATTGAGAGTGATCCTCCTNCATCAATTTCTTGATCAAAGAACATGAAGATAAATATCCAAAGATAAGTGCCATCACTAAGTTCTTTATTGTGCTACAAGTGTTTGCTTTCAGTTTTGCCAACTAGCAATGTGAGAAAACTGAACCTCTCGGGTCGTGTCATCAGTAGTCACAGTTACATGTTATTTTATGTCTACTCAGTACCCCAAATGATGAGTAAAATCAGGCATAATCATTATGGAAGACAGAGATGTTTTGCATTCCTTCCTGATTTGACTGTTACTTTATTTCACCAATGCATTTAAAAATTGGAATACTAACATAGGCAAAATCCCTGAAACAGAAATAAAATTATTTTGTCAAAATAAAAAAAAAACATTATCTATTGTACATTCATGTATACAGCATAATCTTTTAGTTCTCTACTCATTTTATTAATGTCTTTTGACAGGTAAATAGAGAGAACCTAAGTTCTGTAAGGCAAGAATGAATTATCACTAGAAGACTGATTGCCATTATTAAGACTATAATTACCACCACTTAGCCACCTCTAAAGTCACATAATTCTTGTATCTTAATGACATCAACAGAGCTTATCTGAAATATCCTAGAACATACCATCCTAAGTGTTAAGCTGAAATTTCTGCCATTAACTTATCATCTTTGTTGATTAACACTCTACTCAGCAGGCACAAAGATGAGCATTCCAGAAAGTTATCAGCGTCTTTTGCAAAGCTTGATGTACATAAATTTACATTCACAAACATTTTAATTCTGGTAATTATATGGTTAGTTCTCTGGCTTACAACAAGCTGGAATATGAAAAACTCTGAAAAATAACTCAAATTCTTCTGAACATCAGACTCAGCAGTTCTGTTGGGAAAGCATTTGTTGGGCAGCAACATGCACAGTACGGAGTAACTTCAAGCCTCAGCTGTAGATGATACTGTATTTTCTAAGGACAGTTTTCTATTTTGGACTAATATCTTACACTGCCTTATGCTAAATTTGGGCTCATGGATTAATTTACAGTTCTAATGATGTTTACAGAGTTGCTGATATATTTTTTTTTCCCAAAGAATTTATCAGCCTCCTGCCCAAAGCAGATCCATCAGATTCATCCTAGGGAACGTCCACACTATCTCTCTGCCTCTCTCTGATCCATCAAATAGGTAATTATTTAGACCAAATGGAATGGCCCCAGTATGGGATTTTTAAGGAGATTCTGTGACAAATTGGTTTAAACTGGTAAGAATCATATTGGTGATCTGTGAATGGTATTGTAGAGTATTAATGGGCATCTTTATTGACTAGGATGTATATTTTGGTAAATAAGGAATTTGTTATATCCTTGCATCCAGAGGGTAGTGGTCAATGATTCAAGGTCCACATGAGACTGGTGATGAGTGGTGCCCATCATGTGGCCCAGTACTGTTCAATGTCTTCATCAGTGATGTAGTGGGATTGAGTGCACCCTCAGCAAGTTCATGAATGACACTATGCTGAGTGGTGTGGCTGATGCACCTGAGGGTTGGGATGTCATTCAGAGGGACCTAGACAGGCTTGAGAAGTGGGTCCATGTGAACCTTATAAGGGTCAACAAGGCCAGCTTCAGGATCATGACCCTGGAGTAGGGCAACCCCAAAATAAACATGAGCTGGGAAATGGAGGTACTGAGAGCAATCCTGCTGACAAAGACTTGGGGGTACTGGTGAATAGGAAGCTGAACACGAGCCAACAATGCGTTTACAGCCCAGAAAGCCAAATGCATCCTGGGCTACATCGAAAGAAGCATGGCCAGCAGGTTGAGGGAGGTCATTCTGCCCCTCTACTCCACTCTGGTGAGACTCCACCTGGAGTATTGTGTCCAGCTCTGGGGCCCTCAGCAGAGGAGAGACATGGACCTGTTGGAGTAGGTCCAGATGATGGCCACAAAAATGATGAGAGGGCTGGAGCACCTCTCCTACGAAGACAGGCTGAGAGAGCTGGGGCTGTTCAGCCTGGAGAAGGCTCTTATTGAGGCCTTTCAGTACCTAAAGCGGACCTATAGGAAAGACAGGGAGATACTTATTATCAGGGAGCACAGTGATAAGATGAGGGGTAACGGATTTAAACTGGAAGAGGGTAGATTTAGATTAGATACCAGGAAGAAATTCTTTACTGTCAGGGTGGTGATAAACTGCAACAAGTTACCCAGAGAGGTGGTAGATGCCCTGTCCCTGGAAACATTCAAGGTGAGATTGGACGGGACTCTGAGCAACCTGATCTAGTTGAAGATGTTCTTGCTCATTACAGGGATGTTGGACTAGATGACCTTTAAAGGTTCCTTCCAACCCAACTATTCTATGATTCTATGATATTATTAGCTTTTGAAGTCACCTTTGTTACTTAGATGTGTATTCCAAACCACCAGAAAACAATCACCAGTTTGATAAAAGTCTTCACTGCTATGAAAAATGCTTTTGTACATAACAACGCTGTAACATGTTTATTCATTGCTGTTCATTTTCACTTGCATGGTTCTAACAGCCATAGCGATTTCATGCTTCCTGGCTAGCACTATTTCAGGTGCTGCGCTCTAATCAATGAACAAGCACCTTGAAGCAAATTATCATTGCTCCTGGCTATTAACGTTTGATTAGTTCATTTTAGTTTATAGCACGACCAGAAATCTTCTGAAATTTAAAAGCAATAAAAATTCAGTGTTCACCTTCTCCTTGACGGGTGTTTCCCGCTCCTTCAGTTACCAAGCATCCAACAGTGGATGCGGTGACCATCTCAAGTGCAAGATGATCTCAGTGGGACACAGAGAGGCACATGGGACTGGGGCGCTCTGAGCCAGCCCCCATTACTAGCAGAGTTTCTGCTTTTCAGTGATCAGCCAGCACTAGAACTAATTATTTATTTAATGTATCTCCTGCACCAGCCCAGAGACCTTGGCCCCCTCCACAGTACTGGATGCAGAAGGAATCATTCACATGATTGCACTGTATTTAGGGACCTGGAAACTTTCGGTGGCGTTGAGGAAAGCATGGAAGGAATTTTCCTAAAACCACAAGGAAAAGATGAACTACTATGACTTTAATGTCTGTAGGTAAATCTACCAGAATATATTTAAACATTCACCCAAATTTCAAAGTGTTTCTCAACACCAAGGAAAAGAAAAACAAAATACAAGCTGAGACTTATCCCCTAAAGGGGAATGCCCTCAGCTACACACAATGAAGTTTTCTGTTCCCTCAGAGAAACCTGCTATATACTCATGGGATAAACCCTCACTGCCCCAGGTCAACAAAAGATATTTTAATTTCAGAAAAATGTGGAATAAAATGTTAAGTATTTTTTACAACCAAAGCGTTAGGTGAATATTTTCTTTCTGTGCTAGGACACCATAAATAATTTAATTTTGTAAAATATTTCTAATGCTTTATTTCATTGTATAATACAACATAGCTGGGCATTTTGGGCAAAAAATCCCTTAGAAGATAGTTTGGGAAGGAAACTGAATTACCTCACTAAAAATTTTTGAAGTAACTTCATTGCATGATCATGTAGTTTGACTAAAATTGTTACTAGTCTTTTAACAGTATCAAATTCTCCTCTTTGTGTAAGTCTCAAAATTATCAAATATTTTTATATGAAATAGATCTTGAAAATTGGATCTTCATGCTAATGAGCATTGGGCAGGCTTAATCAGTGGGTGAAATAAAACCCAAATCTTCATGTACCAGAAAAGCCCATTTTTCCCCAGGACTCAGCCTTCTCCTGTACACAGCTTTTCTGAAAGAAACCAACATTTTTTGTATAACTTTGTAATTTCATAGCTAGTTAAGTTCCACTGCAGTGGCACCAGCAAGTTCCAGACAACCTCTTCATAAATATCTCTTGGGGGCTGCACCAGCCTATCACAAAATATTATTGTCGCTTTTAAAAATTTATGATCCCCATGTGTGTGTGTGGTGTGTGGAGATTTACATAAAATGTGAAGGCAACATAGTTTCAGATATATGACTCATGCTAACAAAACAAGTAGAAGCAATTCAAGTTAAAGTTAGTAGGTGTGACTAAAAAGATTAAGCTGGTAACTCGTATTTAATCTCTTTAGCTCCCTAGCTTTTGTCTTCAATTATGTGTGCTGGTTCCACCAACAGCGTTAAGACAGACACGAAGCCTTTCCCTTTCTCTCTAATTTGTCTTCATGACTCATTTGCCCATAACTCCAAGATAAAATATATTCACTGACAGTAGTAATAAGGATTTCAAAAATGTGCATATGCCTTTGTTTGCTTTCAAATAGAAGCAGCCCTGAAATGATTTCAACAAGCTTAAATTAAATAAATCCTTCTGTACACTTAGTTCTACTGCATTTTCACCTTCAATATAAGCTCCAATATGAAGTCAGTAGGTGGGAAAGAAGTTTATGCAAGGAAGGTGCAAGGATGGTCTAGCAGGGCTCCAGGGATTGCTCAGACCTCTGGAGCTGCTTCCTCCCAACTTCATGGGAGAAGACCTTGCTAGGCAGCACACACAGTGCTTTCATTGCACAACAGAAGGAGCAAGCTAAAGGCAAAGTGGCCACGCAAGCAGTTTAGAGCACAGTGTTGTGTTTGAAAGGAGCTGCCCGAATAGCTGCCAGTAGGAGACCTCTACAAGAATTTTGGCTAAAAGGCATGTAAAGACTCTAAGGTGATGGCAAGGAGCAGCAGTGGCAGAGCAGCCTTTAGCTCTGGACATGAGGAGAATTTTCTGAGTCTTTCCTCCCAGATTCAGCCCCTCAGCAGGCATGGGCTTAACATTCAACCAACCTGTACATTTCAGCTCTCTGATTCCATTGCTGTGTACTAGACTGATATTACTTTATTTCATAGGGCAAATTACATTGACTTAATTTCATTCTTAGTTTAGCAGCCCCTGCTGATTTGCAGGACTCACTTTTCAGACTTCAGACACCATATGAGTGCAAGTACCTTCTGACCTTTGGAGAGCAGAGTATTGGTATTGCACAATGTATGCACCAGCTAGTGTATAGGGCTTTATGTGAAGAACTGAACTTTGCTCATGTTCTTTACAGCACATGAAATAGATTTGTATCATGCAGTGTCATTGGTGCTGTCAAGCTTTCTATGTGTCCTTCACCACGATCCCACTATCAGATAAATTTCATACATCAGTTTTACAATGTACTTTCAGTGATATTAACAAAATGTTCCTTTAATTACCAGCTTCGTAGAAAAGTGGTTTGTATATAGCTCATGGATTGCCAATATCATTTGAGATTAAAAAGCTTGAATCAAAGCTTGAATAAGAGATAAAAACAATATGAACATGATAGTGCATTTGGAGAACAAGAATTGTTTATAGATCACAAACCCTGGCTGTAGTTTGAACAAGATTTTGCAAGTAAAGCAGTCATTACAGGGATGTGAGGAGATCAGTGGAGATCATTAATGGATGCAGTTAAATACCAAAGGAGTACAATAAGATTCAATCTGAGAATAAGAAAGAGGCTGGTGGAAACGTCAGCCAGAATAAAGAATCCAGTTAGAGCCATTGAACTTCAACCTTTGATACAACAGCAAAATAGATCAAAAACCTTTGCTAAAAGTAAGTCAGAGAAATTTGTAATGCCCTCTCATCTGTCTATCAAGTAAAACAGCATTGGAAACCTTTAGAAAGCATCCAAAAAGAAATAAAGGCTGTTCTCTGCAAATCTGTGTGGTCAACTTCATCTCTCTTCTAGATTAATGACTACTTCACTGAATACCAAAAACCCTCAGCGCCCCTCCCAAGAAGAAAATTTGCTGCAGGGTTTTGAGAGCTTAACAACCCTTTCTCTCTCAGTCAGCCCTCCTCTTCCCGTACGGTGACCCCAGGCACTCTGCAAATGGACCCAGCATTAAGTACCACCAGGTAGAAATCAGTCACACGGACACTTTTCCCCACCTCTGTCAGGTAGCTGAACTGAGAAGGACAGAAAGGCTCATTTCCAAGATATCATTTCTCCTTTTCTTGGAAGTCCTTGACTGGAAGTCACCCTGTATGTTCAGCACTCTTTCTCGTGTGACCCAAAGAATCACATTTTTATATTGAGTAAATAATATTAATTGTGTATTTTCTTTTGTGCAAACCCATATAAAGATTCTCAGACAAAACAATTTTAAGCTTCTAAGCAATGATTTTGGGTATTAAAACAAACCCTGGAAATGACATCATGCTTGTTCTTAGGACTAACTTAGAGAGAAGCTCATACTTTTCTCTTGCACAGTTACTCAAATTCAGATAATAAATTATTAGAAATTTGCCAAAGCAACATGTTAGCAGATTTTGAGCTAAGAACTGTAAATAAATTAGTTAAAGTTAAAATAATGGGAATTGTTATAAATTTTTATTGACTCCTGGTGTAATATATGATCTCAACAATATTTACAATAGTCTCTATTACTTATCTGGTGATACTGGAAAATGCTCTTGAATACTATTGATTACTTCTGCTTCATGCAACTTAGTAAAATATTAAACTTTTTGACTGCTTCATAAAGAAAATATCTTAATATGGCTCTAGATCTATAAAAGAACAAACCTGAAATTAGTGTCCAATCAAGGTAAGTCTGGTAATGTGCTTCCAGTACAGAAAAAAACCCTGACTGTACCCTGTGGTGATATCCATCAAAACCACCTTGTGTATTTTCTCAGAGCTCTGTTCAGCAATCATCACTGCCAACTTCAAAAAGATAGTTCCAGAAAGCAAATGGAAGTGCCTGGCTATGCATGCCTTCTTGGTTAACAAATACGTATGCAGTCCTGCTGCATTCAACTGTACACAGCAAACAACATGAGTCTGCAGGGCCTCACAGGGTTATATATGATACAGGCAGAGCAAAGCATTCAGAGTTCAATTTGTAGCATCCGGGAAACAGAGAGGAAAGATGGGAAAACTCTTCTCAAATGGGAGCTGCTTGCTGCTTGCCTCGGTGGCGCTGATTTAACTAGAGCCAAAATGCCGAGCACAGATGTAAGCATGATTTACAGCAGCAGGAGGTAGCTATATTTATATTCTTCTTACTCCTTTGGCACACACTGCAAGCACAGTGCAGTATTTCTAGTGCCAGCACAGGGGCCTGTTTGGGGTGGCAAAGTCCTTGCTGTCACCATGTAACCAGACTGTGAAGATGCGCATCCATCCATTGACCTGGAAATGAGTGGTGCAACAGCAGGCAGCTTTGCAAGTACCTTGTGCTCCTGAGTCACTGGAAAATTTCACTGCCAGTTGTAACTTTTCTGAATGAGTTGTTTAATAGATAGGGTAATCAGTGCAATTTTCTAAATATTTTGAGGTATTTCTTAAGGAACCATAAAAACGATTTTCATTCTTCTGAGCAGTGTTATGAGATACAGGCATCATTATGAGCTCAGGCTTCATCTTACATCTATGAAAAGAGGACTGAAGTAAAACCACACATGGCAGCATATATTTAATTTTTGCTCACAGCAGGAGAAAAATAAAAAGTCACCTGACACTAGTCTAGATAGGCATGGGCAAGGCTTGATAGTCAGTGTCCACTAGGGCTACCTCTGATGGTGAAACCCCCTGCCTACCAGTCTGGGTAGCCAGTGCCAGGAGAGACAGCGGAGACAGGGGATGGCACTATCAGCCCAGGACATTACAATGCCTACACCATGGTTTGGAAGCAGAAGCATCTGTCTGGGAGGGGTGTTTCACAGCACCTTTGCTCCTGCATTTACAATGCATTAAAAAAGCACTGAAAGAAAGACAGTGCCTCCAAACAACAGATTTCTTCCACTTTTGAGGAAGCTTATCACTTCTCCATGGCTTGTGGAATATGTCTGAAAGTGACAGCACAGACTGAAAGTGCCAGCCAAGCCAGAGGGTGCCAGCACTGTTAGCAAGCAATCTGACTATGCGGCCTACTTCATGTTTTTCTGCACCCTCATTTCCCTTTCTGGACTTTTGTCTATATGACAGAACTGCCTTAGAACAGTTCCTGCAGCTTCACCGGCCTCTAGTAATTTGGGATGCACGCACTGGAGCCACTTGCTTCGCCTTAACTAATGGAATGCTCCAGTGTAAAGACAATTGCTGTGGGTCAACCGTACAATGCTTAAGTAAACATTTATCTCATTTGGTGCCCTTTGGATTTTGACTTCTGACAGGTTTTAATTTTACTATCTTGATTGTTATAGAGCCATTAAAAGGAGCCTACAGCAATAAACAATTCATTTTGTTTGCTTTTCTAGTGTGAAAGTACACTTCCTGAACTGTGGAAACCTCCTATATGGGAGATTTAATATCTGCCTGAACTTTTCACCTGCAGGACATTATGTGTTTGCAGGTATTGAAGGTTACACAGTGATGAATCACTGACTCACTTGAAAAAAGAATTTTCTCTCCTCTGCAATTCCACTGGCTTTCAAATATATTCCTAAGGACACAATACCCAGTTACAAGTTGTTTTTTTTTTTCCCGAGAAAACATTCATGTTATGAAGGAGTGCCTATCAACAGGAGATTCCTGGAAAGAGAAGGAATAAACAAAATTTAAGTGAAGCATGAGGTCAACAATTTGTCTGTAATTGTGGGCTAGAACATGGGTATTAGTGTGAGTCACTCCCAGAACACCTTGTTATAATTTCTTCTGTGCCTGTGAACCGCAACTTTGTGAAAGAGTCAAACCTGTTTTCATTTCAATAGCTATTCTTTTCTATTTCATACTTGCCATTTCCTCAGACTTCTTCTTTGTCTAAGGTGTGCTGATCACATTCATATCCCTTAGTGATTAATCTAATAATCCCATTTATTGAATATTCTTCTAGCAGGACTATGCTAAATCTTTTTATTTTATTTTCCACAGAGGAAAAATATCTGGTTGTCTAATATGCCGTGTAATTCAGATATTTATTGAGTAGAACACATTGATTATATGCATGTTTTTTCTTTGTATATATTTTGTTCAGTGGTATGCAATAAAGTAGAAAATCCTTCTTGATACAGAAGCTTTGGTAATCCTGCCTGCTGCAGTCAGCAGTCAGTGCAGATGTGGAGCTGACAGGTTAATACTGTCTGAGAACAAGTGGCCTTTTGGGTGGAGCAGCTCTGACTTGGTGATTTGGGAAACATATTGCAGTGATCATCCACGGATAGGGAACAGGAGGATTTATTTTGGCCATCTGGATCGGCTGCACAGGGGCAGGCTGCACTGGGAAACTAGAGCAAGAGGAGAAAGTTCCAGATGCAAGGACTGATGCTCTTCTTGTTGTCAGTCTCCCTGACAGCACATGATGTTTTGGTCCTCCTGGATGCATGATGGGCAGCTGAGCCACTTGCTCCCAGTCAACTCACTGAAGACCTGGACCACTTCAGTGACAAATCTCATGGAGCTGCTGCAGTATGGGGATGATAATCCAGTGTCTTCAGCACCTCACAGCAGCTATGTTCCCTGCCAGTATCCCATTGACTCCCCACAGGGAGATCCCAGGCCTTTAGCTCATGATTAACATGGGGCTTTCCCTCCAACCATGAAAAAAGCCGTGGTCTGGTAGCTAAGGGCAAGTAAAACAGGCTGCAGGCAAGTGCAATGGAGCCAATACAGACCAACAGACCAGTTGCAGACCTACAGGGCATGCTGACTGCTAGGCTTCTCCTCCCCAAGCCTAGAGAAGGAGCTTGCATGGCTTCTGTTTAAGCACCCAGATGAATTAAACAGTCAAGCCTCCCATATGTGAAAAGACTTTATTAATTTATTTCTGGGGCATCCTTAACCAAAAGCATCCTTTATTGTCAGGCCAAGTAAGGAGAAGGGGAGTCTAAGTGCAATTAATCTCTCCTGATTTAATCTAACAAGAAGACATCTAGGTTGTCTGTACAGTTCATAGAGAAATTGGTGTGTTTCACAGGCAGAATTAATCCTCTCTAAATTGTATTTATTTACAGGTAACGGTGTGACAGTGGTAGATGATATAAAACGTATTTGTGAAGAAAATAAAGATCCTTCAGAAAAATATAAACTTGCCTTCCAGTATCAACTGGAACTGGAAAGGAGATGACTTGGATCAGATGAGTCCCTACACAGCACATAGGGATGCCACCTCATGGTTCACTGTCACTTTGGGCATGTAGAGTGATGAGATGCATGAGCTCAAAAGACAGGATCAGGGCTCCTATTCATATTTTTGCACACTTCAGTGCTTCTTTGGCATGGCTGAGAGTAGAAAGGAAAGTGCTGAGATCCCAAGGGAGAAATTTCCTGTTCTATCATGCCAGAGGCAGATGTGCTGACTTTATTCTGCTCCCTCTGAGAAATTTTTTATTAAGTCCATCACCAATTTTATCTAAATAAACACAGACTGATTTTTAGTTAGAGATATTTGGACAGCTCAGGTAAATATCCAGCTTTCACGCTTCTAGTTTTATCTGCATTTTGATAGTTGCCACTCATCAACCTGCTAATACTGCAGAAAAAAACCTGTCAGACAAGTGTATGTCTAGCAAACACTTGGCAGTGATGGTGGTAGCCAAAGATCTCATTCTTGTTCCCAGATTCTTGTAACAGAGGAACTGTGTGTGTAAAAATTTTTTTATTCATCTATACATGTGTGCACACACAAGCACACAAAATCCTCAAGGTTCAAGCACACATTAGCCTCTACTCGGCACTAGTCTGAAGGAATTCAGAATAAAGAAAGTCCACGTGCTCAGATTACTTCCACAATCCATCACACCAGAAGCTGACAAAGCCCTTAAAAATGAAAATGCTCATTCAGAAGTGGAAAAGCCTATTATAAATAAACTGATGCATTAACAAACAGGTGGTTAAAAATGTGTTTTCTGGCTATCCAGCAGGAATCCATTCCAGAAGGCAGAAGTATTTTTAGGCACCCATAAAAAAAAAGAAAAAGGAGCGAGGGTGCTTTTCTTTTGTCTAGGCTTGCAGCTGTGGTGGCCTAAACACAGAAAACATAAATATCTTGGAGCACACATGAAACATTTTATTATCTTATAATTTCATTTCCTAAAAGTAATTGATTTCTGAATTTTTCTTAGCAGCTACTGAACTTTTAGTAGTACAGATAATGTAGTAGTTAGCTGAACTTTTCCTCTCATTTCTATGAAGGTGCCTGCAACACCCACTGTAAAAGTAGGCAAGCAGGAAAAAATGGACTTAGTTTTTTTGACTCTTCCTTGTTTCTGAAAATTGCACAGGTATAGGTAGGGCTAAAGTCTAATCATCAAACGGGTGATGCAAAGCTGCAATTCAGGTGATGCAGTGCTATAAGGCAGCATGTTTTTCTTGTGCAATTTGGTATGCACAGTTCATGGCACAGGCTTCTACCTACTGTCAAAATAGGTCTGACTGGGAGGCAGCCTGTGGCCACTGCTGTGACTGCAGGCCACCGTGCTTGCAGCACCTCTTGAGAAGCAGATGTGCAGCTTTTATGCACATGTGGGTGAAACTGCTAAGGAATCCATTTAAACTTCCACAAAGTCAGACTTTAATGGTAGTTTCAGCCTTTGAGGTTGATGAAAGCCATAGTTCTCCCTCATTATTTTGCATTTTCATGCATCTCTGGCTACACTCCATCTGATTAAGAGGGATTATAAAAATTGAGATACTACAAAGAAGACTCTTTTCACAGGAGCCAGCATCTACTTTTCCTTCCAGAGGCTTAGCAGCTCCAAGCAATGGGTTTGATCCCACTGTGTGCTGGGGGGAGGAGTAGGAAGGTGACTGTCAGATAGTCCTTGTGTCTCACAGAGACTCTGCATCCTCTCATTTCTCATTCTTGTCATGCTCTAGAAGTATGGTTTGGAGCATTTTTGAAGCCCAGCAGCCTGCCAGTGTGACATTTCCCTTGCCCAATTACTCCAGCCCATCTGACAATTTGTAAACTGTGAGAAATGATCTCTCCGTGGCTAAGCAGTCACTCTCCAGCTAGCCATGAAGGCAAGACTGAAGCTATCGGTTGATGTATAACGCCCTATGACCAGAGATGTAGGCACGTGACAGATCATGGGGTGCATATGCTCTTGTTCTCACAAAGTTTCCAGGATTGTGGGTGGCAGATGTCCACACACCATCAGGTCCTGCCAAATAAAAAATGGGCTTGAAACTCTTGAGATTTATACAAAAGGAGAAACCCAGATAAAAAAGAGGTAGTTCTACTACTGCTTTTACATATAACAAAAGTTATAGCTGCAGCTTCTTCTCTGCAGCTATAGACAGCAGAAGCTCACTTCTTTAAAAACAGCACAGTAAACAAAGCTTTAGAGAGAAACTCTCATAGCCACAACATTTTTGGTGGAGTCAGAAGAACTGGCAGTACTTGCTTTGCATCTCTGTTGTATGGAGAATCCAACAGTTCCAGGAAGTTTGGGAAAACATCCCAGATTTTTGGCATGGCTCTTAGAAGAGAAATCCTGAGCTTTCAGGGGTTTATTTCTTTATTCCTGTTTCTCTATAGTCAGCTCCAAGGCAGCTGGTACAAAAATACAGCATTTCCAGTAGTGTAATTATAATTTCTGTCCAAGTGTAATGATTTATATAAAAAATGTACAGCACCCTCAGGAGCAAGCTTCTGGAGACAAGATGTTTTATGACAATTAGAAGTATAGATCTCCTTCCGCACTCATCTGCAGTGTTTATACTAATACTCAGCTGCAATAGATGCCTTTTCTTCCAGACCAAAACACAGGCTGAACAATGTATGAAGTATTGTTACAATATTTGTAAATATGTCATGCAAAACCCACTTAACGCATAGTGTTTGCATTATTAGACAGGTACTATAAACCAGGTGCTGCTTTCCAGGCAGGGACAGACACAGCTGGTACAACAAATGGCAGGTTATCTCCCAGGGGCCACAGCAAGAGCAGGCTGCCAGATTGCCTGGACACTGAGTATGTCCTCGTGTTCGCTTATCTCCTTGTCTCTTATCTGCTTCTCACAGACTGCTGAATGGATGGGAGCCTGCCTGTGCCACCCCCGATGGGTCTCACACTCCTTCCCCAGGTCTCCATGGTGGAGGCCAAGATATGACATGTTCAGAGGTCATGGGGCTGGGATAGAGGACATGGTCACCTACACTGATATTACCCACTGAAGTGCTGTCACCATGGGTTGGACCCCACTTTTTCCACAGGACTCCCCTTCCCAAGCCTTGTGAGCTCTGTATAGATTTGAAGAGGAAAGTTCCACAGCCATGTGGGTCCCCTCCTCTGGGTGCTCCAGCATCCAGGACGGGCGGTGGCTCAGACGTAGAAGTGCTGCTGGGGAAAGTGAGCCAGAGGTGGAGTTTCACATATGTTTCTGCTTAAATTCATTGAAAACTAAGAGCTGCCAAAATTAAACAAGCTTTCTGAGGTTGCTGACCTCACCAGCAACAGAGCACATTGCTGGTTTTTCACAGAACTTGTTAATTGAAATAAAATGATGTTCACCTACTTCTCTTCAATGACATCGAACCAAGATATTTTAAAGAGATGGCAGTGAGCAGAAATATGACACACTACATATTCTTAAACATACTAGAAATTGTCCTCTTTACAAAGATTTAGATAGCATCATGACATTTCCCAAGAGAGTTTAAAACCAGAGCTGTACCTGGAGAGAGAAAGACAACACAGTACTTGCTTGTGTGACAGCCACCATTGCAGCTGAGACATCAGTGGCTTATATGTAGATATTCAAAGATAAAACCATAAGCTGACTAAGCTTAACCTAAAGAATTAACATCAGGGACTATAGATACTCCTTGTAACAGACCTTGAATAGGGGATTGCAGGTATTTTGTAGGTTAAAAAAAAAATTCATTATTGTGGTCCAACATAGCTGGCTTGAATTGCTTCTGCTCCCAGAACACAAATAACAATTTTGATGGTAAACCTCAGCCACTAATTAGCAACAAGGAAGATATCAAAGCCAGAACAGTGAAAATAATTGTTAGGTTTAGCTATACTAGATCTTTAACAACACTCCTGGTCTTTAAATGCAAATTACGATTTTGGACATTACCAGATGTGATTTCTTTTCTTTGCCACTCCCCCCATTATACTGTTAACATACTCAAACTTCCTTCCTAAGTGAACTTTTGCACAAAACCAAACCTGATAAGCAATGATGAAACACAAAATGTCATCATCTCTTTCAAAAGATATTGTAACTTCTGACTCTATAAGAATTTTGTAAGTGCTTGTGTCTTTTGAAAGATCTGATCATCTTTTCTCTCTTGGATGGTCTCTGGGAACCTGTGGTTTTGAGTCTCATACTGAACAACTGACTTTAGAAACAGCAGAGGCTGCTCTGGCGGCATTTCTTAGTCCTGTGTCCCACCTAGATTTGTGTCTGCACCACCATGAAGCAGAATATTGTCTCAAAGGTTGGGACTGACTAGCCCCCAATGGCATTGTCTCAGCCCCACTCTATCTTAAGTGAATATTTAATTCCTGTAGATAAAATATGTTGCTTCTGCGTTGGACATTTTTTTTTACCACTTTGATGTGCTCTAGGAAAAACCCTGTGCAGTGTGTTTAATATTGTTAGAGAATGTCTGGGGATATTTTAGGCTGATTCCATGATATTTGTACACTCCTGTTAACTGGTACTCCAGGACTGTGAATGCTGCAGACAAGAAACGATTAGTTGGATTTGTCTGGAGTTGGGCTCTGGCCCTGGGCTGCAAGACCCCTGCTTGCTATAGGAAATGTGTGGGTCTGGGCATGGGGATGAGTCATGGCCAAACTCTGGCTGCTGCAGTGCTGCAGAACGCAGGGCAGGTTGTGAGAAGTGAGTGGAGGGAGACAAGGGGAAGGAGAGAGGCCTGGAGAAAGAGTTGTGGGCAGGTACTGCAAGCTACCTGGTCATTTCTGCCTGTTTAGCTTCCGGTGCTAAGATAAATCAGTGGTTCCTCTAGGGAGGGAACAAATAACTACATTTTATCCCTAGATTTCAGTATTTCATGCACAGAATTATCTTACGCAGTCTAATCTCATGTTTTGAGGTTCTTGTTAATACTTGTTTTACTTGTATTGTGTGAAAAGCTCTGTTTGATGTTATCAGGTGTAAGCATTGAAAATGGGCATTTTTCTAACATATACTTTGTGTTTTTACCTGCACAATGCTGCAGAGGGTTCAGCTAAGTATGCTGGAAGTTTGCTAAATCAAACTACTAGTTAAGTGAAAATAAACATCCTGTGAAACAAAATTCAGTTCTACATTTCCAACAGAGAAATCTGATCATGCAAGAGAATGGCAAGCTGACAGAGCTTGGTTAAAGAAAAGGACCTTGCTAGGGAAGAGATTAGAAAAAGGACTGGAACGTTAGCTGGTGTTCACAACTCCAGTGCTTCAGTACTGTTGAAACATTTCAGCAAATAGTTGCTCTCATATCTGTTGAACTGAGTTCTCTTGTCTTCTTAGCTTTGGCACTAGGCACAAAAATTGCAGTCAGACACTGGAATAGGCTGCCCGGGGAAGTGGTCGAGTCACCATCCCTGAATGCATTTAAGAGTCGTTTAGATGTGGTGTTGGGGGATATGGTGTAGGGGAGAACTTTGTAGAGTGGGGCTGATGGTTGGACTCGATGATCCCAAGGGTCTTTTCCAACCTGAAGGATTCTATGATTCTATGACCTGGGGGAACACCTCTGCTGAAGATCACAGCACAGCTGGGCGTCTGTACTTATCCCCACACAGTAAACCTCAGGATGACTGTGGAGTTACTTACTAGCTCGTGAGATCCCAAGGTGAAGAACAGGTCAAGGAAAGTCGTGCCCAGGGTGACCTGGAATACGTATAGTCCTTGTCAATGATTAAAGTGATGGTTACTTAGCAGTGACCTCATCAATGCAGGATCAGATTCTTGTGCATGCCTTCTCCTTCACAGCTCTTCTGGGTTTTGGTCATACATGGACCAGCCCCCACCTGTGCTGTTAGAGCTATACCCTGAGATGGCTTGTTTGGCAGGCTGCACTGAGAGTTAACTGATTGCTGTGGCAAAGAACACCTGATGTCCCATATGCTGTATGCTAATTGTTGCTAATGAATTGCTGAACTAAAAGGGCTTAAACTCTGTAATTTGGATCAATGTCCACTATTAATTCATCAGTGGACACCACCAGTAATTGCAAACTTCATTAGGCACGAAATTACACTGCTAACCCGTTTCTCAGGCATGACTTGGATTACCCAAGAAAAGGGAGCAATGCAGAAAAAACCAAACCCTCTGACTGACTTCACCCAAAGTCTAAATGTCTATGTGGTAAATGAGTGTAGGGATCAACAAATATCCCACTGCTGATAATAACTTTCACTTTGGTGCCACTTGTTTAAGTCTACTTGACAGGACTGTCTGTAAGGAATGTCCTGTGAATAGCAGTCTGAAGAACATCTGACATGAGGAACCCCCACTGTCCCTTTTCAATACTGATAAGAAGAAAGCTGTACAGGCTTTTAGAAAGAGAGAGAGAAAGTGGTGAAAAATTAAACACCCATCTGAGAAAAGCCACTGTACCAGATCCAGGTGACATTGCTTGTGCCTGGTTGTGGAGAAGTGCCATTCACTGGCAGAGATGAGAAGACAGCCCTGAACCTGCAAGCTACTGACAGAGCAAGAACGTGAGTAACTTCCATTGCAAGCTGTTCTCAGGGTTGGAAACTATGCCTCTGAACAACTCATTTTATGATTGCATCCTTACAAAGACGAGCCAGGTTTATCACACAGGCTTTGGTCTCTTTCAGACTGATAAATACGCAATGAACTTTCTACTGTTTTGTTCTTCTCATTCACAACAAATATTCTGTTTCAGTGGGCTATGTCTCATGTGAATGGTCCCAGTCTTGAGATGGGGCTCAAGATACCAATAAAAGTAATAACAATTGAGATTCCTTGTATAATTGATTGAGTGCAATGTAATGACCAGAAATCCCAACAAGAATTACACATCATAGATAAGTGTAGCAGTGCTTCGTGTTGGCCAGATGAACGCCTGTGTGTTTATTGCAGATGGTCTGCTCCTGTAAGGACACCAATAGAGGGTTAGTTGGTCTTGTTTGATGGTTGGCTTCTATCAGAAGGAGTTGTGAGGGGAGAAATTAAGACGGGCTAGAGTTAAAGGGTGGCAGGAGCTCTAGAGGCATGGCTAATGGAAAAATAAGCCAGGTCAGGAGAAACCATGATCTGACAGGTTTGCTAGTGGAGTCCTATATCTTTTCCAAAATATGAAGGAACATGGTGAGATATTTTATCTGTGTTACTAGGAGATATGCTAACAGGATTAGAGTGGTATTTCTTCAAAGCCATACAGTGTGCTGGCAAAGAGACCTAACTCAATCTGTAAAGTAAATGGCTGGCCTTGGAGAGGTTCATCAGGAAGGTGTGATGTGAGGAAGCTGAGAAGCTGATTTGAGGCCTTCTTTTGGCATTTGCCAATGATTGGCAAAATGATTGTTTCCATATTTTAGCAACTACTACCTCTGCAGAAGCCTGGTGTGTGCTATTAATACTGCCCATGTTGGGGATGGTAGAAGGATAGAAGCTCACACTTCTGTTGCAGGAGGCAGACAACCGTTGCTAAAGATGTTACACAGGTCCAAGGCAGCACCTGCCCAGACTTGTCCAAAAAAACTTGCTCAAGGTATGTTATCTATAAATTATTTGAGGAATCTTGGATGTAACAACTTGTTGGTAAGTATTTTACTGATATCTTCAGATGGACAAAAGAATGGAATTTCCTTCAATATCTCTGAAGCTCAGCACACAAACATGTCTTTAATGTGGATGCCCCATCCCTGGAAGTATTCAAGACCAATCTGGATGGGGTTTTGAGCAGTCTTGTCCTAGTGAAAGGTGTCCCTGCCCAAGATAGAGGGTTTGGAACATGGTAATCTTTAAGATCCCTTCTAACCTGAACCATTCTATGATTCTGTGATAATATGGTCCAGGCAATACCATGATACTCCTCACTCAATTGCTTTAACCTTGGATTTGAAGCTCTGCAGGTCTCTTGTGGCTTGTGGACTTTCAGGACTCCTGGGCACTGGAACAGCTGGACGAACAGATCAAAAGACTGGATGGTTTGAAAAGTCTGTTCCTAAACTGTTAAGCCTTTTGGAGGGCCATATTTTGTCCATAGAATCAGAACAACTTAAATTGCACCTCTTTTAAATGCCAAATTTCATTCTTTTAGATGGATGTTTAGTATTTTATGTTTCATGTTGTTAACAATATGAAAAAGTAAACCACCTATGCAATATGCATACAAATACCTAAAAAGAGTCATGATGATCAGATTTAAAATGAAATAAAAAAAGGATTCAATTCTATCAACTCTTTCATCCTTTTGTTGTATTAGTTTTCTTACAGTGACCTCCCAAACCTCCATTTCTATCCTGCTACTTTGTGTTTCCACCTAAAGTGCAGATCCTAAGTGTGTGAAAGGAGATGGGGAAAATAGCCAAGTGCTTCACTCCTTGCAGATACAAATTGTGGCAAAGGGCCATTTTTAAGGTGAGGAAATGGTTGGAGGCCTGCATTGAATGTGAGTAAATGGACTCTTACAAGGATCTGGAGCAAAACTGGAAGGACTGAGTCAACAGTTAACAGTCAGATGCCCTTAACTTTGATTTTTCTTTACTGAAATAATCAAAAGCACGTAAGCTGAAAGCACTTTGCTGCACTGAGCCTATTAAAAGAACTGCAAAGTGTCCAAGTCTACTTCACTGAATCAAGCAGCAGAAAAGGAAGGCAACAACTAATACCAAAGTGACTGAGATGGAGCAAACATAATGTAAAGGTTCGTAGAGATGTGGTTAGTAGCCAGCAGCTCCTTCTGTTCATCCAGGAAATATGAAATCTGTGGATAATCATCATATTCTGTTTACATTTGCTGTCTTTTTCGTTTCTGCAAGATACCAAAGTATGTTACAAATGAGAAAGCACAGCAATAATTATGTCCACAACGGACTCAAAAGTAGGAGCTTTTTACCCACGTACTACAGTAAAGCTGCAGGGGAGATTTTTGCTTGGAGGCAGGACTGGGCAGCATACAGAAGAATCTGGTGAATCCCCCTACCTTTGTAAAGAAGGGTAGCTGATTATTATTATTACGACTATAGACGTCCAGGACATCTCTTCTATCTTTTCTCTTCTCTATGATTTTGATCCCTTTCTCTAAAGTAGATGCAGCCCAAAGGCACACGAATGTTCTCTGTACTCAGCAAAACAATTTTGGTGCTTCTCAGCCTGGTGAAAAACTAACAATTGTGATGTCAGTAAAGATTTAGGAGCTTGAGAAACAATACCCAGAAGCCCCTAAAACTGTCCTAGAGAAACCACATTATGCAATGGGAAAGCTGAATGCACAAGACTGCCTGTTTATTTATTTATGCAAATACACAATTTATAGCTTCACTGGTGATTTGTTGTTTAGCCGTGACTGGTTATACAATGATTAAGCAGAGCAATAGATTTCAATGAGAGTGTCAGCTTGGGTCTTTCATACCTCTGTTTGGCCATTATACCTAACAGGGAAGACACTGAAATAAATTGTTATTGCCTATGATAAGCAATAAAGTCCTTGGGAAGAGCTTCCACACTTGTGGAGAATATTCAGTACTGGCAAGTGGGTGCCTGTGCTGGAGCTTTTCTTGTGTTGACTTCTTATTCTTTATATTTTGGGAAAAAAACCTCAGTGTAAAATGTTTTCAAGTCCCTCTAGTGCCATGACTATATCCCCCATACCTTTTGTACTAATGCTTTTTTTTTTTATTTTTATTTTTGGCTATCATCCTTCCAAGACCAACAGCTCTGCAGTCTTATTTCCTTGTGGTGCCCAAACTCCTTGTCAAGGTCTGAGGTGCAGCTGCACAAATGTGCTGGTAGCTGGAAAGATGGACACTACTGATCTAAGGAGATTGCAAATAACAGCAAATAAATAGAATTTGCTCTTGAGATGAAGTCTCAGGAGCTTCTGCACTCCATTTCCATGGACATATAAATTTAGTAGAAAAAATGCTATTCACTCCCCTAGGTGTTCTGTGCTTCCTTGTCCCCTGCAGCCTGGGGCCAGATGGGGTGCAAGTGTGGACTTCCTTTTTGTTGCTGGTTTGCAGCCTTTCTTGTTGCTATAGCCCTGAGACCTGGTGCCAACCAAGAAACATCCCCATAGCACAACAGCCTTAAAATATCTCAGTTCATCCAGCATTACAACTGCTGGAATATGCACATCCAACTTACAGGTAATCACTGAGTGGAGTTTGTGTTTAACCTAGATTCTCAGATAATAGGAATGGATCATCTTTGCCCAGGTGAGTCAAGAAGATATGAACCCTCCTCCCCAGTGCAAACTCACTTGTTGTGGTTCCTGAGAAGGCGACAGTGCAGCCAGGGCTTGGGTAGGCAGCATATTTGCTTCTGGAGACACTTCAGTCTGTAATGCTTAAAGATTTGTCACAGTAGCTTTCATAGCTCCTCTCTCATGCTAGCCGACTCCTAGTACCCTTTCCTGTAAATAAAAGCAGATAAGAGGTGCAGAACCTTACACGGTTTCCAGGTGAGAACTTGAGGCCTCTCAGCACCTCAGAGGTGTTTGGGCACCCGGGTCAAGGTCCAGTAACATGGACCTTAAGTAAGACAATGGGAAAAGTATTTGGCAGGGCAGGGACACCACTGGCCTTTGTAGTTTTGACCAGATGAGATCAGACAATTTAAACCAGTGGCCGAAATCTCAGACTGGATCCAGATTGCTTGCTTTCTTGGAGCCTCTTGATTGCAAGAACTGCTAAAGAAGACAAGTAGTTTTAGTCTGCAAGGCAGCTTTTGCAGGGTTTTCTAGTGTCTGAAACTAGCGATGATGTACTCTCATGGGAAAGCTTTCACACATGGTCCCTTCTTCAGCAAGCTGCCTAGGAAAGCCAGTGCCTGGTGAATGTTAGCTTTGAAGGGACAGTGTATTTGCTTTGCCAGACCTCTAATTAAACACTACAGCAGACCCACAATTTGTTTGCCTGTGCTGGTTGCCTCTGACAGAAGCTTTCTGTCTGTGCCAGAAGTTGTTATGACACTCGTGTACCCCAGTCGGGGGAGGAGAATGCAAATAAATCTGTAAATATATCCATGAATGTATAACAGGGGAAAAAAGAGAAGAGGGGGGGAGGGAAAGAAAAAAAGAAGTGCTGCTTCTGCTATGTCTACATGCATACACCCTGCGTTTGAAAGAGAAAATTCGGTATTCGCGTGGAGAGCAGAGGGTAGCTCGGATTTATTGTAATTTTTTTTTTTAATTTATTTAATTTATTTTTTATTTTCTCTACAGGAATAAGGTTGCCCGGAGCTCCCCAGCACCGGCCCCCGCGGCCCGCTAGAGAGCGCCATCGGCTCGGGAAAGCTGCCTGTAGCTCCGCACCGAGCAGCGCAGCTCCGCGCCCGGGAGCGGGACCGGGAGCTCCGCGCCTCACCGCCCGCCTCCCGCATCTCCGTGCATCCCTGCCCGGCATCGAGCACCGGTTGTTTACAGAGCCCTTCTCAGGCAGCGAACGCTCAAGTGGTCAAGAAGACACCCCATCCCCCATAATTTCCTTCTCCCGCCCGCAAAAGAAATAAAAATTAAATCCAGAGGGGCAGAAAATAATTTCAGGGCTGAATGGTCCACCCGCCTTTCAACAAACACGGAGAACTCCCGGAGTCTGCCAAGTCATCCGCATTTGCAGAGGAAAGGTCCGCACGGGTGTAAGGGCAGAGCACCGGAGCACAGGTTTGATGCCGGTGCAACGGAAAGCATCTGTGCTCCCATGGCAACCGCAGCTCCTGCTAGCGGAGACCCACGGGGGAATGCTCCGCTCCACTCCACTCCACTGCCGCGTCGCGGAGGGCCCCCAGTATCCTCTGTTTTGCACATCCTTTGGATTCTTTGGTTTACAGCAGGATTTGCTTAGAGCTGGCGGCCCCCAGCAGGCGCGTTGTATTAGTTTCATCCAGCTGCACCGTGAGCTAGTTGCAAATTCAAGCATGCAAAATTGGCCATAAAATGTAAGAAAGGCAAATGATGTTTTGTCTGTTCCTTTTTCATTTAGAAATCTCTGCTGTTGAGTTTCTTTTGTCTTTTTTTTCCACTCCTCTCTGGTGGAAAGGAAATAGAAACTGAACTATTCCCATTTTGTTATTCCTTTAGGAAAGACAATGGGAACCATTTGCTTTTCCACAGATATGTGCCTCTTGATGGTTCTGTCTTTACCAGGAAAAGGTTCCAGTCTTAGCTATTTTAATCTAAAAACCCACCAAAGAAAAGGCAACTCACCTTTTACTGCTGATGTAGAAGAGCAAATTAAAGACAAAATCCCATGGATCTTTTTTCGTCACTTCTGATTGTTCTGTGCACTGGACCAATAACTTGGTCTTGCTGACTCAAAGCTGAGACCATACTACTTCGAGATTTCTTTTTTTTACATGATGATAAAAATCTCCCCCTGACTTTCTCGCAAAGGGGTTGCCTGAATCTATATGCTGTGGGCCTGACACAGGGACACAGTACTTTTTCTTTTTTGCCCCATGGCTGTGCCAGCTCTCTTATGTCCATAGGCTTACAGCATTTCCAGAACACCCCTTGCAAGTGCAACCCTTCTGCATCAGTTCAGAGGCACACAATTTTATTTTAGTTTTCGGATTTTCTTTATTTCTACAACTCATATAATGTAAAACTCTTATATTGTTTCCTCCCCTTTTTCTTCTGGCTTTATCTCTGCCCATATAAGGCATTAAAAAAAGCTTAACCTTCTTGTTTAAGTAATGAATCATAGAATCATTTAGGTTGGAAGAGTCCTTTAAGATCATCAAGTCCAACCATTAACCTAGCACTGCCAAGTTACCACAAAACCGTGTCCTTTAGCACCACATCTACACATCTTTTAAATACCTCCAGGAATGGTGATTTAACCACTTCCCTGGGCAATCTGTTCCAATGCTTGATAATCCTTTCAGTGAAGAAATTTTTCTTAATATCCAATCTAAACCTCCCCTGGCACAACTTGAGGCCATTTCCTCTCGGCCTATTGCCTATTACTTGGGAGAAAAGAACCCGCACCTCACTACAACCTGAAATTTGTAATCCAGTTGCAAAAAATCACTTGGAAATCGGTAGTGCACTTCTGGTGCACTAACACACAAACACACACACATCCATGCACACATCCATGCACACACCCTAGGTCATTTTTACGTAATTTACTTTGGATATTTTGGGAGGCAAATTGTGTGCTGATCTAAGAACTAAGTTTTATAATCTTTTGTATCTATTGAAAATCAGTGATAAGTTCATCAAAAATCTAGATAGCTCAATGCCAGGGACAATCCTATCCAGAGGGTAGGAAAAAATCCACAGAATTTTACTGCACTTTCAGTTTTTGTTGTGAACGATAAGAGTTTTATTATATGTCATCTGATATTCGCACAATTCCCATGTCTAGCATTGGCACATACGGCTAGAGGAAGTTTTCTTTGATTTAGTATAACTACGTTATACTTAGATAAATGGTTTACAAGATTTTGTTTGCTGCACCCAGTTCCATGACACCAGAGGAGTACATGAGTCTCCTCTGAGGACAAAAGAAGGTCTTGTGTTCCTTTAATTACAATTGCTCTTTTGAAATGGCACAAATAACAAGGGACTGAACACTGAAATGTTCAATTTCTGATACACAGAAGAGAAAAAAGCACCACTCTTCCCAAATGTTGTAACTAATACCTTTAAATGCCATATCCCTCTCTTATCCAGTTTATAGGACAGGGTTCTGGCACAGCAGCTATATGATCTAAGGTCAATACTTTTTTGACAGAGATTTATGACTTTGGTATCTTTTAATTTATAATGTTAATATGTGTTCTCTTGGAAGAAATCTCATTTTCAATGGAAAGACTCTGACACTGGGGTTTCATCCCATTAAAGTCTGTGATTGATTTCAAGGAACTGTTGCTATTTTTATGCTTCGTTAATTGGGACATTCATTGGAGATACATCCATGGTAATAGCACCTGCCTACTTCATTGTAGGCATTCATGAGGAGGCATTTTGGATGCTGTTGAGGCATCCATGATGAAATGCATCCAACAAGTGGATAGCAAGGCACATCAAGGCTCCCAGACATCTTTTATGCATGAAATAAATAGCTGAAAACTGAAAAGAAGGTAAAAAGCTAGATCAGTTCTTGGGCAGATCACTTCTGTGGAGTAGAGGACTGGTCATCTTCAGTCTTGACATTGTGAGGTTCAGAAAAATAAACAATTGACCCAGCTGATAAAAACACATATACAATGTGATTTTTCTCACTGATTTACTGTAGTTCATTTCAGTTGTGCCATGCAATACAGAGCAGGAAAAAAGGATCCCAACACAGCTGGCTGGATGGAATAACTATATAATTAACCTTGTCTGAAACTTCTCTTAGAAGAGATGGCAAACCACGAAGCTTGGGACTTCAGGATCCAGCAATGCAACTTGCATAAATCCTGTGCATTCAGATCCTCAGCTCCTGGGGTCTCTGCAATACCCAGGCAAATTATTATTGCAAAATACATGGAGGAAGAAAGGCTCCTATCAAACAAGTAGTGAAAAACAGTGGTTGTTTTTGGCCCTGTTTGGACAGTTCTACTCTCTATTAGAAATCTACAAAACTCCTTTCCCAAGCTAGTAAAGCACGTAAGCACGTGGTTAATAACACACAACATTATAGTCCCAGGGACTCCAATCAAATTAAGCTATGTGCTTACAAGCTCTGTTGAACTGGAACCAGATTGCATTAGCTTACTTTAACCTTTCCACAGATCACAAACACTAAGCTGGAAACACCTGCCTTACAGAGCTGAAGGTAATAAGGAGACACGGGAGGAAGCAATGCTCTGACAGGCTCCTGCTGCAGTGGTTCAGGCTGATACTGAGCCGGGTGTGTGACTCTGAGTTTCAGCAGCCTGAAGGGTTAATTCTGCTGCTATATTGTGATTTGGGGAAGTGAAGTCAAATTAATCCAAGATCTTACCCAGTGTCTCTTGACTTTGATAAGGATGTTCCTGCATATAGAAAGAGGGTATTTTCTACATGTAGAAAGAGAGAGGTATAAGAAGTTTTTATCAGCGATACCTAGTCTTCTTATGAGAGATGAGATGAGTCAAATGTAGGCTGGCTTGGAGCCTGCAGTCAATAGAGTGGCATCCGCTTCTGATGTGGGTGAATTAAGTCCTGCTTTGTCACCTGAAAGGAGCATTATTGATAAAGCTCAAACTACCTTCCCAAACTAAAATACTCTGCCGTGGCCACTGTAGTTCTCCACATGGACATTGTGCTGGCTTTACAAGTATTTTACTGCTTAATCTCATCTGTTTTAATTGCAATGGGAATCTGAAACAGTAATGGGTGATGTTGCTGGAACTCTGGTTCCTCAACATCACAATACAGCTCACTTGAAACATGCTGGTTTTGTCCCATCGGGGCGTCCATCAGAAAATGCCATGAACTTCTTGGACGGTATACTTTTATGTGAGTAAAATTAAATGCACTCAGTACTGGAAACCTGTCAGGGATTGTTGATGGTATCCATTTTGGAAGCCATTATAGCTGTATCTAGGGACTTCACTCTCTGGCAAATTGCAGATACCCGTGGACCGTGTCAAAACAGTCAGGCTCAGTTTTTCATGCTTAAAACCTTCAGCTATGTAAGGACTCGATTACTCTTCAGATCAGCCTCATCAGACCGTATTCCAATTGGTGTACATATGCTAAAGAGTGATATCTGCATCCTTTTTTATTTTGGAGAGACCCTTAATCATATGCAGCTTTCACTAGGAGACTAAATATTTGCTTTGGGAAACCTTGAGATGTGAAATGAATGTCTCATGGGCAATTGGTTCAAACCAAAGCTCTCCATGTATTGAATAAATATCTCTGAACATTTACTTTTCCACATTAAAACACGGGCAGTCTCAATATGAGCCGTTAGCATTTCTGTAGTGTTACTCACTATTCTGTATTAATCAAGGTTTGTAAGAGTGTTCCCAGTGCGTGACCAATGGACACTCACAGCCAATAAAACCTGTCTCCACGGCCTACAGAGGGACTTGTTAATAGTGACTGGAGCCAGCCAGCTGCTGACACTTCACTTTTCTTCCATGGAACTGAGTGCTGAGGAGGTCAGGGCTGCTGGAGCTGTGCAGAGCCGAGGGAAACTCTCAGCTGAAGCATTGTCGTGAAGACAGTGCCTTGGGGAGACCAGGGCTGATGCCCTGCTCGCTTCTCCAGCCCTTACCGTACTCTGTGCCATAGCAAGGACCTATTGCAAAGTCTGGTCTATGGAACTGTGCCACCATGAGAAGTCTGCTTTTTTATGCAAGGCAGGAACCCTTGAAATGCAATTTAGTGCAAAGCAGAGATTTGTGGTTTTAATAATTGTCACAAACACTGGCAGCAGTAAACAAGTGCTTGTTCAGAAACCAGAATATAATACAACATAATGTAATGTAATATAAAATAATATAATACAATAATATAATGCAAACTTTAGTGATAGAAATGAATAAAAGAGTGCTCTCTGAAGACAGAGCAATGTCCTGTATCATTTTACATAGTTCTGGTCAGTGGCTTCTCAGTATATCTCCCCAGAAACTGACAGAAAAGGATCAGATGACAAAAGGGAACAGCACACTGAAATTTTAGGAAACATCCTGTTACTATTACATTTAAAGACAAATTTTAGGAAACATCCTGTTACTATTACATTTAAAGACAAATATTACACTAAAAGACAAATATTTTCTCTTTCAGATTTGCGTGTCACATAAAAGTGTCAACTGGAAACTACAGTCTGACCAGGAAAGTATAGAAACTCTCAATGTTATTTATTGCATTTTCTTGGGCACAGAAAGGAGAAAGGGATGAGGTTGGTCAGACATTTTGTACTCCCACATTCTGCAGAAAACACTTCTGCAGTTTGCATCTCATATTCTAAACGTGTCTAGTGTGTTACCAACACAATAAAATTCGGTAAAAAATAATGTATTTTTAAAGATTAGTTTTACTTGCTACTTGTCGCTACTGTTGCTTGCTGCTTGCAGGCTGCTCTTCAGGGCCATCAATTTTATACAGTCCACATCATCTTAGTCTATATCAGCACCGGCTCATTTATTTTTTGTTAGCATGTTAGAAGAAGAAAATGTAATATCAAAAGTACTTGAACACTTTCTAAGACAAAAGCATCAGATGCCCTGACAAATCAGCAATAAAATTCACATCAACTTTCTTCTTGCAGAATCAGGCTCATAGAAAATTCTGAATTATTTGGTCTGTGGAGTTCAGCCTATGAACATCTCACAAAACTCATCTCACAGATAATAAGGATGAAGTGCTATTTCATCAAAATTTGAAAGCTAGCAGTGAAAGAAGGTCATTATGCAGTGCAAGTGCTCAGAATGTGAATGCTCAGTCCAAAACCTTTTGGCATAGCTCCTCACTCCTTCTTTTGTCCTTGGGAACATGTGTAATTTTTGTGATACTTCTTGTGAAAAAGTAGCTCTGCTGTCACCATTAACACATGGCTGGTGGGAACTGTCAGCTATTCTTGCTTATTTTAAGATGGAGACCAGAGTCCTCTAAGAAAAGTCCACAGAACTAGTTTAGATTTGGTTTGACTTCTGGAGAGCAGGATTTAACAGAAAACAAAACTATTTAAGTAAAGCTTATAATATCTCAAAAGTTTCCCAGTGAAATTACACTGGTAAATATTGTGTTCATGATGTTCATTGTGTTTATCCCTGTGATAAACTACAGACACATTTGATAATTCAAAATACCTTCGATACCTGCAATTTTGATCTGCTGTAGGATTATACCTTGCATTTGAGCCCCCCAATAAAAGAAATTATCTTCATTTCCCATCCTTGTGGATGTATTGTACTAAAATCACACAGCCATTAGGCCTGATGTTACTAGCTCTCTTCAAAAGTTAGATGTAAAGTTCAATATCTCCTCATTCATCCAGGGTGTGGTACCATTAAAAACCTGATGAATTTGTGTGAAAAAAACCCCAAAGCACTGATGTCATTTACAGGGGGTTCCAAAATGAGACAGTTACTGTATTTCTTTCTGTCTAAGGTCATACTCCAAAGAAAGATGAGCTGTAGTAGTGATGAGATAGAAAAGTAGTATACATGTCATTTAATTGCTTTTTACCATCACTTTTAAAATTAACTGTGATAGAAGGTTCTCGGGGCTCATATGGGGCAACTAGGATCAATGATCCATCTAGATGCAGGTGGAAATACCTATTTTTCCAGCCCATGCAGCAATTTTGAGACTCTGCTGGAAAAACTCTTCTTTCCCTGGCTGACTCCATTATCTTTCTTCAGTCTCCACTTTTTATGCCTAATAAAACAACAAGGAACTGACAGAGAATATTGACTGTTTCATGGAAAAGTTTTATAAAAAATCGGTCCCTGTAGCAGGATTTTTGAAGTTTTATTTGATTTCAATAACATGAATGTTGCTTTGCATTCTGATGTGCCTGGCAGCCCCTCGCCAGAAGCTAGACTGATTGACTAACCTGAATCACAGCAATGTCTGACATGAGCCCTGGCTTGAAACAACCTGCTTAGTTTGCACCACTCTAGTGAACCAGTTCAGTGCTGCACTGAGAGTGGCTTGCTCTTCATCTGCCAACACTTTTTCCTTTGACCTGCTCTTCATCTTGTCTTTCACTTGGTTACCATCCATCTCTTCTCCAATTGCTCAGCCTGATTCTTCTTGCTTTGTTGCCTAACAATCCCTCTTCTCTCCCCAGCAGTCTCTGCATGCTTGCTCCATGCTGCTCCTGCTCTTTCAGTGTTGATGGATGGCACTGGATCTATTCAAGTAGGCTCAAGATCTTTTCCTTTGACCAAGGTCTTGACCCTGCTCAAGTATTTGGTTGTCACCTGCTGGTCCACTTGTAATTTCTTCTTCTGACAGCTGTTTGACCTCCTTTGGCAGCACTGGTGCGTTAATCAGAAATGCAGCCTTCCTGCGAACAAGTTCACTGTCAACTTCTTTCATTCCACAGAAATGCAGACCAGCAAGTCCTAAGGAAGAAGAATTCCATTGCAGATGTTTCTCTGTGTTTTTATTTTCTGTCAAAAAGAATAAAAAATTATTCTAGATATTGAAGAATCACAGTTTTTACAGATTGAAACCAAAGACATCTTATCTTTGCAGTCCTGATAACATCTTCTGTGGCATTAACCTTGCCTTTCATCATGTGCTGGAGGGGCTTTGGTGGCCTTCCAGATGCAGACATATTCTCTGACATTGTGAGAAGAAGCTTAGCCCCGAAGCCTTACTTTCCATGGTGACAACCAGCTGATGGGTAGGTTCACATGCACAGCTGCATTTTCAATGTAGAGTAGAGCTAAGTTGCAACAGTTTCAGCAACAGAAAATTTTCAGAATGGTATTTCTATAATTACTTTCAGAGAGCACAATTCTGTTCCCTGCTTGAAGTAATACTTGGTCTCAGCTGGGTGCCCGAGTTTTCCTTTGTGTGACTTGGATCACACAGCAATGGAAAACTCTCCCTTGAATCTACCAGAGCTTGGACTTAACCTGCACGTCCATATCTTGAGCTGGAAGCTAGACATTACCCGGCATGTCAGCACTCTTTATCCCTGTGCTTCTGCAGAACAGTCCCACACAGGTAGACCCCATTCTGGTAGGAATGTTGATCCATTGAGCTACTGCCTATTGAAAAATAACATATTTCTATGGACAAATGTTTATGTGAATGGTCTCAGGAAGAGACCTTTCTCTGACTGTCCTCAGTTCTGAGAGTTTTAAAGGGTGGGCTGCACAGAGGAGTAGAAAAGCCTTACTACAAAAATCAAAGGCAACCCAAGTTATTACTATATAGACACAAGCAGACATATTCCACATGATTCTCTTATTCTTAAACCAAACACACCAGTGGTTTAAGTATCCTAGTGATTATTTGCAAATTAGTCTGTGCTAGATTTGGTCTTCAAATTCAGCTCATGCTAGGGAGTCTCTGTTATAGTAGGGCTTCCCTTAAAGCTGCAAAAAGAAATAACGAATTCCCTTTCTTGCTTTTCACTCACCAAGGGGTAAAATTACATTGACTGTCCACTGAGCACCTGCTGCTTTCCACTTCGACTGTGTGGATGTGGATGTGGTATTTACAGCCATGCCTCTCTTCTGTCCTGGGCAAGACAGGTACAGTACCAGCCTTCTCCCATTGAACTCTAGCAACAGTTAATTATCCATAAAGAGCAGAGGGAAAATCTGTGTCCTTTTCAGCCCTGCAGGCTGTATTCTCAGTAGCCAGCACCTGGCTGTCTTATAACGACAAAATTCACTTACATGTGTTCCTTTACATTTGAATAAGCACTGGTGAAAGGTACTGCCATGCATACATTAGGCCCCAAATTATTTTGTTCAGTCAGATCACAATCAGTGCAAACTTCCTCATGCAGCTGCCAAGTAAGCTCTTGGCTTATCCATAGGGTGCAATGTTTTGAAAGCAAACAGGCTTTGCTAGGCTGCTCTTGGCGTACCTACCATAACTCTCCCATTATTGACAGGGTGGGACCTGGGGTAGAGAAGTGAAGCCGTTTGTTAAAGCACAGCCCCTACACATGGGACCCATTTTACTTAAATGTAGCTGGTGCTGAGGAGTGTATTCACGTATATCTTCAGCTCCTCCAGCTTCCTACCACTGAACCAGATCCTTGCTGACGAATCCCTTTACCCCTAACAATCCATTTATACAACTGTACAGTCAGGGCTATTTTTGCAGCGTAGAAAGGGCTGGAAAATTACAGCAGTTGCTCACTTAGAGCAATTACCTTCCTTCCCAAGTAGTCACACTCCTTTCAGCAAGGGGTCACTCAGTGTGAACGAAGGAGTTTGCTAGTTAATTACTTTGCATAGCTGAACTTGCCCTTTATGATGTTAAGTTTCTCTTCCAGCCTGAACGTACACAACCATGGGCTCTGTGGTGTTCAAGGCTGAAGCTGGGAGGGGTGGATTCACTGGCTGGAGCCAGCTTGTTGATCCTGCCTGTTCAGTGATATTTTTTTTCACAAGCTGTTTCATCTTTGGAAAGTCACCCCATGAAGAACTGTGAAGAATCCTCTTTCCTCCATGCTTGCAAGTTTGCTTCTCTGGACTCCAAAAATCAGTGCTACCCAAACATGTAGACAGAAAAACGGAAAAACGAGAAGTTAAAATGCCAACATTAACATTGAATGTCAATGATGTCTATGTTTATGAACTATGGCAAATTCAGATTTTATTAATCTGAACTCACTAACCCGAGGAAAAAAGTATGTATTTACTTATGGATTTCAGAAAGCTGAATATTTACAAGACAGTAGGCAGCTAGTGGAAGCATGCTGTTTTGTAAACCTTTTCTCAAGCCATAGAAGTCTTTCACATCTTTAAGTCCACCAAACAAATGCATCTAAAAATGTCTCCTTTTCATACAGTTTTCTTCTTTAGGAAGGAAGGAAATTTGGGCATACAACTGCTTTAAGATTCAACTCTTCTTAACTATCAACAGATAGTGAAACAGATGTTAGCATGTGGTTGTGTATTGAAGATACAGAGTTGCAACCATATAAAAGCATAAGAAATGCTCCCAGAATCCCAACATTGATAGTAACCAAGAGGTCTCACAGTCTTTGTGCATACATTACTCTGCAAGTAAATGTGCACATAGTTGTGGCATACAAGGGCTGTATCAACTCAGGTATTCACCTTTACCAAGACATGATACCTCTACTAATTACAAAATGCACAGACATAGGACAAAATAAGAATTGATCTGTGAGCTGTATAGCAGCCACTGAACAAACAGTGATTCTAGCAAAAATACTAAATTCTTGACCCACTCCAACCTTGGTCACTACCTGAAAACTCTGCAGTGGAATTTGCCAAGTGCTGTTGTCACTACATAAACCTGAACACAGTAAAATTAAATACATACATATATATATAAGTGTGCATAATGTCAAATAAACTGCATATAAAATTTAAACATTTTATTGTACGAAACCCAGTGTTGAAATGAGTAATTTATGTTATCACTTGTTTGTGTACTTTTACAGGGGGACAGAGGTGTTGAAATAAGAAATCAGTCAATTTACCTAATGTTCATTTCTCTTTCACATCCTTCTTGTATTCCCATAGCCAAGGCACGTCCAGAGGGCAAACTCTCCAACTTTTAAGAAAAGTGCCTTAGAGAGGTGAGATAAATCACCTTCCGAAGGGACTTCTCTCTCCATGAGGACTATAGAAGGAGCTTACGTAAAACAAGCTTAGACCAGATCCTCAACTTTTACATGACTAAAGTTAAGTGAGATGAAAATTCCTTCTCTGTATTAGTCTGTGTCTGCTTCGAAAGCTGAAGATAATGGCACTTCACTCTCTCAGAGTGCTCAAGTGAAGATCAGTAGTGTAGGTATTACATTTAAAATACTGTCGAGAAGTAGAAAGGTTTCTGGTAGAAATGAGTTTGAAATAAATCAGCCCACAGTTTCACAAGGCTTAGGGAATACATTTCAATTGGAGAAGAAACCTCAGGAATTATCGAAAAAGTCTGTTTTGAACATCACTGAGATATAAGGAAATTCATCCCACTTAGCAAACATCTTAATGTTCAGCTCTGTGAAAACAAGAAGGTTTGGCTGTGATACAGCCAGAAGCAAATCACTCATGCCAAGGTATACAGTGTAATAAAAATATATCAAGTATTTCAGGATAACGGAAAGCACAGACTGTCATCAGTTTGTAGAGAAGTTACCACAGTGGAGCCTTGTAGGGATTCTCATCAGGTTGAAATGACTGGGCATTGCACCAACATAAATGTTTATTAGTGATAGCAGTTGTGGGAATATAACACTTTAAAAACCCGTATCACTAGCCTCATTCACAAAAACTGTTCATCTGCTTCTCTGTGGGTACTAAGGCCTAGACCTTCTCCCTCAGTCTATATGCAGTACAACTTTCTTTTTCCTCCTAACCAAAAAGGCATCTCCATCTAAGGTTGAACTCTCAGCAGTCATTTATGAAACTATTTATCACATTTATTTGACAAATCAAGTGGAATGAGAAAAATAGGCTTTGAATCTCAAGGATCATTTCAACTTGTGTTGCTGTTGAGGCAGCTCTAGTTAGTAACAACTTTTGAAGGCATTAGTGATTTTGCAATAAACAGGAACATTGTCCTTGGAACATGATTCTAGGGCATCTCTTGCACTTCAGAAATTTAACTTCTGATTTCAAGTGGTTTTCTTTAAAAGTATGCCTTTCTGTAGTGACAGGGGTAGAATGGACGAAATTCTCCAGAAAACAAAGATTTCCAGATCTTTCCAGTGTAAATATTTTCTGTCTAAAAGGCTCCTTTAATATAATAATCTAATTAAGAAAACAAAACCTCTGAAACTTTTCACTAATTCAGCAAAGAGCCCTTTATCCTGAAGAGAGACTGGCCCCATGATGGGGAGAGGACACGGTTTGTTCCACACCAGGGTGATCTTCTGGACACAGGCATGAGACAAGAATATTATTCTTGACCAAGTCCAGGCACGTGACTGTGCTCCCTGAGTCAGCTTCATTCAGCTCAGTTCCTCTTAATAACCCTGTGCAGGTCCTTATCTTCTCCCTGCTGTGAAATAGTATCCCTTAGCTTAAACCACACTAAGAATTCAAGCCAAGGCACATTGCCTTAATTTGGGCCCACGAAGAGAAAGCTCCAATCAGTTGTTGAGAGCAAAGTGGGTCAGATATCCCATGTTTACCAGATGACTTCTTTAAAAACTTATGAACTACGTGACTTTCTGTCAAGTAACTTCTGCAAGGAGGTGAAATGGAAGCCTGAGTATGAGGGGCATTTGTCTGTCCTTGCACTCTGAAAGTAAATGCACATGAAGGTACTTGACTCCTTTGGGAAAATATGTCATTTCATCCAATTGCATCTTTTACTTTCCATTTTCTAAATGAAGTTTTAGAAAACCAATGTCCCTTTTTCTCCTTCTCTACCTGACTCTCAAATATGCGCCATAAAGGCCAAGAAGGGTTTTTCCTGTCAGAGACTGCTGACAGATGGGCAAGAAGGATGCCATGGTAGGTTTTGGAACATTTGGGACTCAGAGTACCAGTATTTTAATCTTCAGGTGCTGTGGGATGACCTTGGCCACACTCCCAGTGGGATGAGGGAGAGAACAGGAAGAGCAAAGGCAAGAAACTTGTGAGTCAAGATGAAGACAGTATAATAGGTGAAGGAAAGGGGGGAAAACTAAGCAATGCAAAGGTGATAATCCTTCACCACCTCTCACAAGCAGACTGATGCCCAGTTTCCCATTAACAGCCACCTTGGTAGCCTTTTTTCCTTACCACAGTTTTATTGCCAGTCATGACATCATATGTTATAGAATATATTTTTATTCAGTCCAGGTCAGCTGTCCTGGCTGTATCCCCTTCCAGCCCCTTTCCCACCGTAGAGGGTGTTATGAAGAAAATTCATAGAATCACAGAATGGTTAGAATGGGAAGAGACCTTAAACATCATCAAGTTCCAACCCCCCTGCTGGGGGCAGGAACACTTCCCACTGGACCAGGTTGCTCAAAGCCCCACCCAGCCTGGTCTTGAACACTTCCACGGATGGGGCATCCACAACTGCTCTGGGAAACTTGCTCTAGTGTCTCACCACCCTCACAGTAGAGAATTTCTTTGTAGTATCCAACCTAAATCTCCCACCTTTCAAGTTAAAAACATTACCCCTCGTCCTATTGCTCCCCTACCTGATAAAAAGTCTTTCCCCAACACTCCTGTAGGCTCTCTTCAGGTACTGCAAGGCTGTTATTAGATCTCACAGAGAGCTTCTCTTCTCCAGGCTGAGCAACCCCAGCTCTCTCAGCCTGTCCTCGTAGGAGAGGTGCTCCAGCCCTCTGATCATTTTTGTGGCCCTCAGCTGGACCTGCTCCAACAGGTCCATGTCCTTCCTGTGTTGAGGACTCTAAAGCTGGACACAGTACTCCAGGTGGTGTCTCACCAGAGCAGAGTAGAGGGGCAGAATCACTTCCCTCGATGTGGTGACCATGCTTCTTCTGATGCAGCCCAGGATGTGGTTTGCTCTCTAGGTTGCCAGCCTGCATTGTCAGCTCACGTTGAGCCGACGCTCCCAAGTCCTTCTCAGGGCTGGTCTCCAGCCATTCTCTGCCCAACCTGTATTTGTGCCTGGGATTGCCATGACCCAGGTGCAGGACCTTGCATTTGGCTTGGTTGAACTTTGTGAGGTTTGCACAGGCCCATCTCTCAAGCCTGTCCAGGTCCCTTCTTGAATCCAAGTCCCGTCTGAAATCCCTTCCCTCCAGCATGTTGACCTCTCCACACAGCTTGGTGTTGGCAAACCTGTGGAGAGTGCACTCTATCCCACTCTACATGTCTCTGACAAAGATGNTGGCAAACCTGTGGAGAGTGCACTCTATCCCACTCTACATGCCTGACAAAGATGTTGAACAGCACAGGTCCCAGTACTAACCCGCTATGAATGCCATTCGTCACTGGTTTCCACTTGAACATTGAGCTGTTGACTGCAACCTTTTGAGTGCGGTTATCCAGCCAGTTCCTTATCCACTGAGTGGTTCATCCACCAAATCCATGACTTTCCAGTTTTGAGACCAGGATATCATGTGGGACAGTGTCAAATGTTTTGCATACATCCGTATAGATGACATCTGTTGCTCTGCCCTTGTTTACCAAGGCTATGGTAATATTGTAAAAGGCTACCGGACGGGTCAGGCATGGCTTGCCCTTGGTGAAGCCATGTTGGCTTTCTCCAATCAACTCCTAATTTCCCATGTGCCTTAGCAGAGATTCCAGGAGGTTCTACATAATCTTGCCAGACACAGAGGTGAGACTGTCTGTAGTTCCCCAGGTTTTCCTTTTTTTTTTTTCCCCTTTTGAAAATGGGGGTTATGTTTCCCCTTTTCCTGTTAACAAAAAAGAAAAAAAAAAACTAACTCCATCCCAACCAGACCTAGTTTAGCTATCCATGACTTGAACCGGCTGTGTAATGCAGTCTTATTGCCCTGAAATGGGATTCCATGAGATGCCCTAAAAACAAACTATTTTATTGCTGAACAAACAAACCTTCCTGCCTGCCAAATTTACAAGGACTTTGAGTTGTCCAAAATATGGGACCCTTCCATGGGCCATGGCTACTACTGACCTTCTCTGCCCACTCTGAGTGTGGCTATGTTGCAAGGGAGCTCTGGCATGTGAGACAAAGCAAGCATGGAGGGGTGCAGACAGTTTCTCGTTGACCATCCTCTCATCTAGGTCTCATCACCTAGAGGTAATTGAAATGCTGGAAATTATATTTTTGATATCATGGTTCAGAGTCTCATGGCTAACACCGGTGCTCTTAGAGAGAAAGACAGGGATCTAAGCACATTGCCACAGAAAAGAATTTGGCATGGGGAAGATGAAGGGTGAGAGACTTCGGAGCTCTCTTCGGAAAAAAATCTGTAGGAGAAGCTGTGTGGCCACTGCCTCCTCACTGTTCAAGACCTCAAGATCTTTCATCACCTCTTAGTTCATTCCACTAACAAATTGGCTTCAAACTACTCGTTAAGTCCTGCCAACTCATATCAAGCCCACTAGGGAAGTAAGATGGACTGTATCTTTCATATTTGCATAGAGGTTTTCAAGTGGGAAGGTTGCTAGGTCAGTCAAGAAGTATTTGCGGTCAATTTTTTTGTGAAAAACAGTCTGTCACACACATCAGCCTAATTATATGGGTCCTATTACTGCCAAAGTATAATTAACAGTCTCACATTGATATTAAGTGCTGTGAGATTTCATTTTGAGATGAAACTTGGCCTGAAAGACCCATACCCAGGACTGTTATTTTTGCATATATGCTTTATAATAGGATAATTATAATAGGTCTGAACTAATATTTTAAATACATTTTTTAAAGCTTGTCTATTCCTAGTTTAAAAAGACTAGGGACTTCAGCGCATCAATTTCCATCACTTCCAGCACAGTAATTTGGGGTGATCACAGCTACTTAGACCCTTCTGCAAGGATCAAGCAACTGGATCAAGTGGCAAAATATAAATACAGGAAATTAAGCTAAATGCCAGGTAGAAGGCAAACAGGCAATGGGATGTCATCTCCTCTTTTGCCCTCAACTCAATGTTGGTTATAAGCAGTTAATTAAAGGCATCTAATCATAGCTGTGAGACAGCACTGGGAGGGCAAGGTATGGCCCCATAAGTAGCCCCTTGCATCGCTGCCTCACCATGGGCCATGCTAGCAGCAGCTCGGTGTCCTGGTAGCACAGAAATATAGCTTTGAGAAGAGGGCTTTGGGGTCAGCCATGGGCTGAAGCACTGACACCAGGAGCAAAGTGCCATCTCTTTAATGTGAGTTAGTGTGTTTGTGCCTGGGAAATGTATGGCTCAGCAGCCCAGATCCTGTTTGGTGCTTCTACAACTAATGGTACAGTTGACAGTGACACTGTCCTGTTTGTGCAGTGCCTTGCCATGACATGATGGCACAACACCAACTGTATCCCCCCAGCCCTGCCTGGTGGGATTGCAGTGGTAATCAGTGAGATGGGTATCTTCCCAAATGACTGCTCAAAACCAGACCAAAACAAAATGCAATGCTTCTGAGACAGGCTAAGGACTGCTTCCTCCCTGCATTTCCAAGGGCGTATTTCTCATGCAAAATCGTGGGAAAACCACCTTAATTTCTCACCTTTAAACCTGCAAGCTGAGAGCAGTTTCAACCCTACTTAAGAAGAGAGCAAAGGATTTATTTTGCTGGCCAGAAAGGCCTTTGTAAGTCAGAATTAAAGTGTATCAGAGCCATTTAAAAAGATAAACTCAGACATTTCATTCCCTATCTGGAGAACTGAATAAGGTAAAGAAGCTGAAATTAATCTGCATTTATCATCCTCTGGTATCAGGGCTGGCAGAGTAACCTGCTCTTACATAATTGGACAAATAGCTATGTTTTATTAGCATCATTAAATCAGTGCTGTCTGGTAAACTTTCCTTATATCTCACAACATCGTCTTGCCTGCCCTGAAGAAAAGGACCGGTTTCCTAGAAGCGCATTCTTCCACATCATGTATGAATTGGGTGACAGGCACTGACATGGCCGATTCAGGGCACATCACTGATCACTTTAATGGTGAGGAAGAAGGAGAGATTGCTGGTTTTGATGAGCGGCATAACAGCTATTGCTATGCCGCTGCACTTTGGCTAGCGATGGCTGCAAGCGATCCCCGACAGTACAGATACCCCAAATCCACAATAATGCTCGTTAATCTTGCAGAGAGAAGACACGGTTGTAATGAAGGAAAAGAGCAGCTTGATCTGCTTTGCCATAGAGAGGCTCAAAGCAAATGAAGATTTAGTATTTATTTGCTTCTTTGGCAGCGAAAGATTACAAGGGGAAAGCACCTACTCATGTTGTGCCTCTGCCACCCTGATGACTCTGCAGTTTGCCAGGCTGCAATTTGCACAGACTACATTATTAAAGGAGACGCTGCATTAGGAAATAGGGCTGAGAGTGCTTGGAGGCACTGCGTGACAAGCAAGATGCAAGCAAATAAATAGCAAGGGGAAGAGGAAAGAAAACACAGAACTGAGGAGTGCGAGCCTTGTTTGGTTAGTTATTTGAAGTCTGGTGGATTACTTCCCTAACTATTCACATTTATAATTGAAGCAGCAACGAGTGAAGAGAAATTTTCAGCTCCTGCTGTTGCTACCTCTATATTCCAGCTCTAACTCCACTGCCAAGGTAAAAACTTCTACGTTCCCCACACCTAAGCTGACTTTTGTTTTTTGGGGGTTCTGAATATTTAGTTCCTCAACGGGGGATGCCATATAAAGGGCACATCATTATGGACAGAAGTAAAGAAGTGACAACATGTAGAAATAAAAGAATGTGAACATGAAAAAAATAGCAGTCCAAGCCATAAGTAGAAGACTCAAAGAGAGAGATAAAAAAAAAACACCTTCCTGACTTGAAAGGATTGGAGCATGTATTTTGAAAGATGGGCCCACAAAGACCCAAAACAGCAGCGAAGAGGTGAAAGAGAGGATCAGGAAACCATTCATATTTCTGAATTCCACACATCCTGTACCTGTCTGAAAACTGTGGAAGGACACCTCTGACGCTGCCAAAGCAAGGTTCACCCAAAACCTCACATAAAAGGAAGATTGCTCAGAGGGGACTTCTGCTCTGCTCCATCCCTTCCCTAGCCCAGCTTCCCTCCACTTGCTCCTTCCTCTGCTCAAAGATACGTTTTGCACAAACAAGTGGGAGAGACAGGGCAGATGTACTGGAGCCCCATTATAGCAGTACGATTATACTGGTTCCACTGTAGCTGTGTGTCTCTGTGCACCAAAAATGACTGTGGTGACTGCCAGAGCATTGTGGGGGGGATCCATTACTGTTCTTCTGGAGATCCCTGCAGCCCAATTCCGCCTCCAGCAGGGTGTAGAGCAGCCCCTGCTCTCAGCCTGCAGAGTCTGTTTCTCTTACTGCCCTTCGGGTATACTCATTTTGTGCATCACCATGGCTGCCAGTCACTACCAAACATGTTTTCAGAAACAGACCCGGAAAAATTTCACATTCTCAGTATTTTGTGGTGTGGATCAGTCAGTGAAATGCAGTAATTATGGTCTGGCAGTTTTCCCTTCAACTCTCCTTACAAATAACGCCACCAGTAATTGTTCAACAGTTTGTTGTGATGTTTTTCACCACCCTTAAGAGTGAACTCCAGGCACCCATTAATACCTTGTTATGTTGATGTACATTAGGCATAAAAGCCACAGTTGCATCAATGATGTGCCTTAATGAAAAAACTGTAATACACAGTGAAGCCTTTTCTTCTGGTGACCACAATAATGACAAAGAGAGAAATTATGGTCATGTCAAGCAAAATGCCACTTAAACCTGAGCCTTGTCAATTTTTTTAATGTCACTTTCGTTGATTAAAAGTCTTTCAGTGGAATTGCTGCCAGAGCTTCTGTTCTCTGAAACATCTAATGTTGATATAATGTAAAAATGCCTCGGTCCATATGTCAACTCCTTCTCCTGAGGAAAAAAAGGGGTTTTTCTGTTTTTCTTCTTCTGTTTTATAAAGTGTGATGCTAGCTCAAAAAGATAAACTTAGAGCTGCCCAGAGAGACAAACATCTCTGTCATCCTTGTGAATGACAAGATTTTCAGAACATGTATTGGACATCCTTAAGGACCTTGCTGAACCAGTGCCTGTCTGTCTATACCTAACAAGTTTTGTCACTGCCAGGACTCAAATATTTTGCAAACTAAATGGTCAGAAGAAGAGGTAGACCAAGGTGGGAGGTGAAATCCCAATGATTCTTGGTGCCTCTTGCCAAATATGCAGAGCAGCTCAATCTCCCTCTCTGGTAGCTGGTCCACACTACCCTATGGGCCTGTGAAGTTATCTTCGTATAGTATAATTTCTTTTTAGAGTTCATGGCTTGCACCTTCAGAAGATGCTACAATCCATACAAATTTACTTTCAGTCCCCAAACTAGATTTATGATCAGCTATGTTCTTATACCTCATTGCTGTAATGATAAGCTCACGCGTTTGTTGTTGTAAACTGGGCAGTGACAAGTGTCTAAATGCTATGTATGCCAAATTAGAAGTGGCTTAACTCCTTTTATCTGTATTTACTCTTCACAGGAGAAAGATTTTTTCTTTCCATATATTTTTTTGTCATTAGCTATGTTGATTTGTAGGTAAGTCTCACCTGGAGACAGATATTCCTGTTTTAAACCAGTATGTCTGATTGTTTTCCTCCTTCCTTCCTTTCCCCCTCTGTGTATACCACTGATGGAAAATACACTTGTAAGCAGGTCTTTCAAGTTAGCTGAAGGGTGCTATAACACTGTAAAAAGTGAAGACTGCACTGAATCAGTAGCCAATTTAGGAAATTACTGCCAGCCCCTGGGGTATGTGCGTGTGTGTGCCCATGTACTTTTCCCTACCTACTCAGTGCTTTCTGTGTGCCACCTTCAGGCTGAAGCCATCGACTTTCCTCATGGGACTGCTGCCAACATGCACAGCGCAGGAGAGGGAAGACTTCACACTACTAAATAACATCCTTGGATTTCTTTCAAATCCCAAGAGTAAGTAAGCAAGCTCCAAAATCTGAATGTGTCCTACAAACTCTGCTTCAGAATGAGCCTTGCTTTCTTTCTGCCATCATTGTCTATGTGGATAAGCCGCAGATTCTTCCTTTTATATTGGACACAGGTTTGAAATAATCCAATTTGCCTCATGCCACATCTGAGAGCAAAAATTCCAGTTTCTATGCTGTACACATTTGCATAGCTTTGTCTTTTGTCAGGAGGGAAGAGAAAGGAGACCACTATACTTATTGCAAGCTACTAAGCAATTCACCTCATGGGATAGTTTCCACAGAGCCGGGTTCAGAGTGGAAAAAAGCTGGCTGGTAGTGAATAGTCAGGTTGTTCATTAAGGAAAATTTTAGCAGAGAAACCTAGTGACTAGATTTGATGAAAAGTTAATGAAACACGCACAACATCCCTGTGATCTGCAGCTCATTTTGAACAGAAACTGAACTCAGACAGGAGCATCTGAGGGTTTTGATAAATGTTTCATAGGTATTTATTCGTGACCTGAGACCTGGAAGGCAGCAGGGAACCTCACAGTTAAACTGCCAAGTGCACAGACAGAACCAGGACAGTGAGGAGGAAGAAGGGTCCCTCTGGTTTTAAATGAGAAACAGGACATTGGTAAGAAAGTGAGCATAAGGGCTTTTTTTAATCTATACTCCTTTGGCTATCAGCTCTAAGTAAATGAGCTGGTAATTTCTTGGAGGAAGGTCTAATATAATTAAGACACAGTGAAGAACATGATTCTGTTTACAGTATTGCTACTACAAGACTAGAATGAAATGTTGGCTAACACACATTTTGCAATTTATTATTTGTCTGAGAAGCTTGCTGTGATATCTTTGTTAAATCAGGCCTGTACACAAGTCAGTGCAGTATAGAGAGGAAACAGTTAATGTGCATCACACAGTTCAATACTCATTTTGACAGTAAATACATTAGAAAGTCAGTTAGATGCAATCTAGGAAAGGGGGGGAAATCTCTAATGCGATCAAATACTCAGATACTGTGAAACAAAGCAGAATTGCAGCTAAATTTGATCTAAAGCTCATACCATCATGTAACATAACCAAAGCCAAACTGTAATGCTGACTGCTTAAGAGTTTACAATTGTTTTTTCAGTTAGGTTTAAATTATGAATGCGTGTTTCCTTTCCGGATTATGTAGTTAATGAGACTCAGTCTGCTTGGAAATAGGCCTGTCTGTTTAGAAAAGCAGGCTATGTGTGAAACACAAATGGATAACCAACAGGCTCACAGTTCTGGAAATAACACCTCCTGACAGCGCTAGGGCAGAGCACGGCTTTAGCTGGGGAAAGGCAGTCAGGCTCACTTATGCAACATAACATGCCCTGACTGCACTAAGCAAGTGAGGTGCTTTTCGCTGTTTCACCAAGCCCAGTGAAAGAGCCTGCCACAAGAAAAGTACTTCTCAACAGTCTCGTTCCTCCCTGTGCCTTACAGTGATGCCCTGTCTCAGGTGCATCAGGTGCATTTTTTCTCAAATAGTCAGGCTGAGCCAAACTCACTCACTTACGGGTCCTAATTAACCTGAAAAATAGCATGAAACTCTGAACTGGTGGAGAGTGAAAAGGCAAACTACAAAATGTGAAGAAAAATTAATTTCCACTCTCTGCAGCACACTATCTGTATAGGATAAAAGAGCACCTTGAGTTCATATAGGTCTTTTCTCTATACATGATAGATAAGCTTCTAGAATAAAATGGTCTCTGATGTAGGAAGGAGAGGATTCAAGATGTAGAATAAACACATTATGATTGCATATTTCTCTAGTCAATGAAAGTGCCTAGTTGGGTCTGGTCTTCCCTTTCCACTGATGATTTTGCTTCAATAGAAACGACAAATGAAAATGACCTACATCCTTAAAGGTTAAAGAGTAAAACCCCAAAGCGATCAAAAGGTAAGCTGAAACAAGAGGTAGAAAGAGAGCGTCAGTCTATGAGCAAGACCGGACCTGTTCAGCAGCTCTCAGCAACGCCCCTAAGACCTCTGCTCTGGAGATTTTGCCCAGAAATCCTCCTCCCCTGAGTACCACAGGCTGCAGGGCTCTCAGCTGCCCCTTGGGCAGAACAGGTAGATACCTGATTGTATGTTTTCTCTCCTGTTTTTTTCTTTTTCTTAAAATTCTTTTTTGCCTGCTGGCAATTATTTGCTGCTTCTAGGCAGGCTTTGTAAAGCCATGATACCACTGGGGAGTCATTGGTAGAACAGCCTCAGAAGTGTTGCTGACCTGATTGCAAAGTATCACATTAACAAAACAGAACTTTTTTTTCCCTTGCTCAGCCTACCAGCAGGCTTTCTGCTCAATCACTCTGTGTGTGGGAGAGGAATCCAGACACCTCTGCATTACTCACTGGCCTGAATAGAGAAAGCATTTCCATATGTTTTTTCTACTGTGTGTGTACACATTACAAACTGATCTCTTAAATCAGTTGCTCGCAATTTCTAATAGTGATAATGGGATCAGAATGAGGATATCTCTGTCACAGAAGGGAAAAAATGGCTTTTAGCTTGCTGACGTCTAATTTTTTCCTTTGTTTTCATGCCAACATTTTTGATGGACTCATCAACCTAGATATAGAAGATTATTACAGCCAAGTTAGCACAAATCACAAATCTACTGGGGCTTGAAAACATTATTGTCGTCTCCCTTCTTTCCTTTCTGTCCTTCATTTCAAGTAAATATTATTGTAGTGTGTATTCATGGCTTGTTTTATTTAACTGTAATATCAGATGCCTGAGATTCAAATACATTATTCCATTCATATATCGTTATCCTAAATACAAAGCAAGCGTTGTAGACACCATGAATTTGTTTAAACTGAATGAGTTTAATCATTTTCAATACATTTGAATAAAATGATACCACATGACAGGCAATGAATTTCTCACTGAGCATCACTGACACTTGGGGTCATGCTAAAGAGCATGATTGCTATGACCATAATTTCTAACCACTGGAAAAGCTCAGTTATCACCCACAAGTGCACTGGGCTTCATGGGTCCTTGAGATGATGAATGTAAATGGGGACAATAATAAGCAAGGATGGGCACTGTAAGCCTTCGAAAATAGGATCACCAACAATTCTGTTTTGCCCCAGTTTAGAACTAGGAAGCCTCTTCAAAGTACTTTCTATTGTGATCTGTTCAGGTCACATCAGACCTCATTATCTGTGCAGCAGCATCAATAATGCCCTGATAGATGCCAGGTTACATGGTTGTTGATAATCAAGCCAGTCTCAGACCCTGATGAACAGCAGTGAGACTTACACCTCCTGTGCAATATATCTCCAACCGGAGAAGAGATTGATTCCCACAAAGCAGACTGGGACACAGAGGTTCCCAGTCTGAGGGGCTGCTGGAGGTTGAAACCTGGAGGCGCTTGGCTCCTGCACCTTTTGGGGCTGATGCATGGAGGACACCTGAAAGCATTTATCAAGAGGCATTCAACAGTCCTAGTCCAAACCTGATGGAGAAACCCAAAGGGTGACACACAAGGGATAGCAAAGTTGCTGTCAGGTAAGGGCACAGAGAGCAGCTGGTGGCATTGGATGGACTTATGCTGGTGGAGAGACACCCTGGAGACAAGTGGATGACCTTGACGCTAAGGCAGCCATCATGATGACCAGGATCAGTCCTGCCAGGAAGGAGTCAGGCAAGGGCAGGAAGAGATCAGAGAAACGGGAAGGCCATTACAGTGTGGAGATACACTACGGAGGAGACTAGAAGGAGGAGGACAAAAGAAAAAGTAGCTTCTGCAAGGAAAGAGGGTAACACAGGTGAGTATGGAAAGAAACTTCATAAATTCAAGGACATGAGAATGCGAAGCTGGAAAGGGCATCCAGAAAAGAAGAAAAGGGCAAAAAATAGCCTGGGAAAGTTAATGTCTTGAAAACAGTTGCTGTTGATAAGGCAGCAAGACATCTTGAAGGAGATAATTGCTCAGGTAAGAAAAAGCCTGAGCCTCACAGGGGAAATTTCTTTTTTCCTGAGAAAAAGAATGCTGTAGAATGATATTACCTAAGTAATAGAGTGCCTTTTATTTTATTTTATATATTTTATTTTATTTTATTTTGAAATTAAAGAGAAGGTACAATGATGCTGGATGACATAGAGCTGTTACTCTTGATGGAAACATAAGGAAACACAGGATTTTTTGTCTGTGAAGGACCACCACTTCATGGTAGTCTGGCACTGATCTTGATGATGAATTAGTTTTCCAGGAACTGTTTTTCCCTGTGCAGGATATAAAGGTAATGCTGTAGGAAATGGAGACATTAAAAATCGTGGCTTCTGAGAGGTAATAAGTGTTCGGTGGGGAGAAAATTATTTGTGGGATACTAAAGGGCCTGATTTGACCATTTGAGCAGCTGCCAGAGCTAGCCAGGCTGAGACTGTACAGCCAGCCATCTGTGAGACGGCCTCACTGCTAACCTCAGTAACAAACACATGCAAAACCTTGTGAACCCCAAACTTAAAAGTAGCCTTCAAATGGGCACTTGGGGGCAGTGGTTACACAGCTGTAAGGCAGAAACACTACCTGAGTGTGGGCACGAGCTGTGTGAACGTTGCCATAGGCAAATAACCATAATGTGCAGTCAGCATGGGCCAAACCACAAGCTCTCCAGGTCTCAGAAGGCTTCAGTTTTCGGAAACACATTCATGTTCTGTCACAGATCTGAATTATGAGGTGATTCTTTGGTTTTAACTTGCCTTCATTTCTCAGGGGAGTATGTAGCCATGAAAGGGCTCAGAAAAAAAGGTAGGGGCTGTCCTTCAGAGTTTGTCTTTTCCTATTTATTTGTCACCTACACCCTAGCTGTGCATGACTTTTTACAGAAGGAGAGGAGAAGTCTAACCTGTGAGAAGCCTGCAGTGAAAGTTGTAGCAGGACTTGCCCCAGTGGATGTTGAGGTGGGTTTTTAACTGTCTTTGCCTGAACACAGTATTCAATACAAACCCCTTTAACACCATTAAGTGCTTTTTTGTTGAACTCCTGCATTTCCTTAAGGCCAGCAAACATGACGGAGGAGACAACATTACCCTTTCTTATGTCCTGATGCTCCTCATAGAATCACAGAATTGTAGAAAGGTTAGAGTTGGAAGGGACCTTAAAGATCACCAAGTTCCAACCCCCTGCTATGGGCAGGGACACCTCCCACTTGACCAGGTTGCTCAAAGCCTCCTCCAGCCTGGCCTTGAACACTTTCAGGGTTGGGGCCTCGACAACTTCTCTGGGCAACCTGTTTCAGTGCCTCGCCACCCTCACAGTAAAGAGTTTCTGGTATCTAATCTAAATCTCCCCTCTTTGAAACAAACAGGTAGGATGAAAAAGGAAAGGAATCCAAAATTGATGATGTTCTGACATAAGAAAGTCCTCTGACAAGTACAGTAGACAAGGCTGTGCTAGTTCTTCAGCATGATTTTTTCTTTCCATGGGAAAAAAAATGTACTTGGCATGATTTCACTGCACAGCAAAGAGAGGGGTGCACAGATGTATATAGACAGACGTGACCACCCCTACCTCCACCTCAGCCTAAGTCAGCAGGCTACAAGCTATTTTTGACCCTCAAAGCCATCTGTCTGAGCAAACATTGCTCACTGCCCAGGTGAAAATACCCTTTCTTTCAGCAAGGCTTCTTTGGCAAAAGGGCCAAGATGGAAGTAGGAAGCTGTCAGCCCTACAGTAAGAGAGGGGTGATACATAAGCAATTAGGGCTTCTTCTTTAAAAATCTGTGAAAAAGCACAGTGAAAATGCTAGAATTTTGTCACAAAGTGTTTTATGAATTGTCACTTAAAAGTTCAAAAGGACAACTAAAACAAATGTCAAGGCTCTATTCTTCAGAATCAATCTGAGGAGGCAAAAGCAATCCAATGAAAATATTCATAGACGATTTCCATGCTCAGCTGTGCATAAAATAAACATCCCCATCAGAAACTGGGGATTAAAATGAATGCTTCAAGTTTTAGTGGTGCAAACAAATAGGGGAGAAAAGGTTTAGAGCATTTTATGTTTTAATGTTGTTCCTTTTATTCTTTGCCAAATTACTCAAACTCTGTGATACTAGGAAGAAGTTCTTTACTGTGAGGGTGTTGAGGCACTGGAACAGGTTGCCCAGAGAAGTTGTGGCTGCCCCATCCCTGGAAGTGTTTAAGGCCAGGTTGGATGGGGCTTTGAGCAACCTGCTCTAGGGAGAGGTGTCCCTGCCCATGGCAGGGGGGTTGGAACTTGGTGATCTTTAAGGTCCCTTCCAACTCTAACCATTCTATGATTCTATGATTCTATGATACATTAGGCCATAAGAAAAGCACAACTGTCAAAATCAAAACACATTATAGATTAAAAAAATCTTTAATATTAAAATACCAAGATTTATTTTTCTACTTCTTCTGAGATCTCACTTTCATAACTAAGAAAGAGTTAATTAAGTCTATTAGTGTAAGACAGAATTTTTGTGAGATACATTAAATTTTCCATGGGATTTTGCGCAAATCATGGCTGCCAATTTTATGCAGTAATAATTTTTTCAGTTTGCCCTCTCAGTTTGTCAACCAAATGAGGGAGTGCAATCTTTCACAGGAAAGAAACTCTGTAGAAGAAAGGCTAGAGAAGTGCATCCTTCAGGGGTCTTCCTGACACAAGTCCCTGGAGTCTGAGCTTTCTGCTCCCAACAGATGCCTAACAGAAGGGCAGCTGGAGGTGTTCTGTCTCACTTCAAGGAGTATACAAAAGGCAGAAGTGAAATATGCTCCGAGCAGGAGGACTGTAGGACCTGGACCCTCCTGCAGCGTTGCTTTGATCTTGTTGTTCTTTAGAGGCAGATCCAAGTGGAGAGACCTACAGAGCTAAAATATAACCAAACATCTAACTCAAAGACTATTATTGTCCACAGACTTTGCAGTGAGTTGAAATAGGAGTCCTGTATGTTTGCTCTGATAAATTCCAAGGACTATCATTCTTGCAGGGTTAATTTTATATTATATCTCATAATTTCTGAATGGCATTAAAAATGGGCACTTCCTTTGGTCAATCCGTTCAGCACATTCCTCAGCAGAGAACTGAATATGAAAGGCGATGGTCTAATCTCAGACATCACCAGGACTGGTGCTGAATCTACACATATGTTGCCGGAGGCAGATCCAGAAACTGGGCAGAAAAGCATGGGAAGCTTATAGATTTTCAACTATCATCCATAACTACTTAGTAATAAAGCAGAAAGAATGAAGAAAAGAAAATATCATTCTGAAGTAATCCTGTTTCATTGGTAGAAGAAAAATAGAGACATAATTAATAATCCATAATGCAGAGTTAACAGTTTATAATACCTTCTTCTGAAAACAGCAGCAAGGATCCAGGTTTCATCAGTTTTGCATTGTCCCAAGCAGGTCATTTACCTGTCTGCATCATGAAATTAACTTTTTTCAATTAATGTTAATATCAGTTCTTTTTGTTCTAATAAGACTCTTCCAAAAAAGCAATAAACAATGTGGAATTAGCATTAATATGGAAAAAAAAAAAAAAGAAAAAGAAAAAAAAGGAAAAAAAAAGAAAAAAAAAACCAAACAAGCATATTATGCCTGCTGGGTTCTTGCTGTTACAATTCCACTTCCACCTCCACTATTAATAAGGTACTGGGTGAAATTGGTTTCTTTGATGACAGAAAAAATTATTATATGCTTCTAAAGGATTTTTTTCCTTGCAGAAGCTGTTATAAGCAGAGTAATTGTGTAGATGCAATGGAAGGCAAATGTCAGAAACAGAGTGTGAATCTTTCCCTCTCAAACAAAAAACAAAAACAAATGGCGTTGCCTGTGTAAACAGTCATCCAAGAGAGGAAATGGCAAAAACCTGTCTACTACAGTAGCTTGAAGTCCTTTACTTTGCAGTACGTCAGCTACATGGAGATCCCAGATAAAAGACTCTAGAGGAGTGCAGATTATGAAGGGCAGGGGCCACCTCACATTTAACAGACATACACACCCTTTTGCCTCATCTAGAAGCTAAAGAAGCTGTTCTGAATGCATTATGGCCAATTTCTAGCTACAACTTTGTCTGTCACAAAAAGTGCAAATTTAATCCCTTATGGGTGGCAGGGGTTTGTTGACTGAAGACAGCTTTGAGGAACAGAGCACTTAACTGTTTTGTATGTTGATGTTTCATGCCTGGGTAGAGAAGAGATGATAAAACTGCCACAAGTTTAGGTCTTACACACTGGATAAAAAGCACTAGAGAGGTTTCATTATTACTGTTCTTCAAAAGCTCTCCGTGATGCAGCCTCACTGAATGTAATGCATTCAAGTCATCAGGAAAGAGGAGCTGTGACATTTTACAGATAGGATAAGGCTATGAACCAAGGAATGAGTGAAATGAGCTACCGTTGAGACATCACTCTGTATCTGAGAAGGCTCCAATTCAGCACCATCGAACTACTGCAAGAGAGGGTGTGTGCCAGGGACACAGCAGAGCCCTTAAACCTACTTAAACCTACTCAAAGTAACAGACAAATGGTGGTGAGGACGGAACTCTCTTCAACAAGTGGACATTCAGGCACTCAGACACAGTATTGTCTCCCCTTTGCTGCAGCATATCTCAGGACTTTCCAGGCCAGGTGGCCCCTTATTGCAGTGACAAAAGAAGAGGTCAAACTACTGCTGTGTCTAACACCCATCCTCTGCTACATTCCCTCCTCTTTCTCTCAAAAAAGGAGAAAGAAAAAAAAGAAAAAAAAATGAAAAATAAGTCATTTCAGAAAGGTAAGACCAGTGCATAGTTTTTCCAAAGATCAAGCACCGCTTGCAGACCAATGGCAAAGGCCTGGTGAAGGTTTGTGAATGATGCTCTCTGTTGAATGCTGCCACTGACAATATCTTCAGTGTGCCACAGAGTACCTCAGCTTGACAGGATACCTCACCTACCTGCCTTTGGGCTACAGAGGACATTTTGTTTAAGCAGGCAGCCTTAGTTGCATGGATGGAGTGAGCAGAACAGGACCTTGAGACCAAAGCAGAACTGTGTCACCTCCATTTGAGCCGCCTCTGCCTCCAAGAGACTTTGGGGATCCTCAGTTTCTTCCCACAGCCTTTGCTGTTCCACCTTCACCCTCAGACTACTGTAACCTACATATGACTGAATCTGTTACTGTGAAGGTCCACAGTCTGGCCTTTTGCCATTAGCTGAAAACATTAACTCTTCAATAGAGTTGTTACAAACAGTATGATCCTGGGACTGGTGCTCCCTAAATGAGGTTTTTAAGAGGGACATGGCATTCAGTAGTGCTACAGACAAGAATGAATGAAGTATATAAACAATTTATTCTCATCTGCCGTGGGAGCTGCCCTACATAAAAGCCAGCTCACCTTTGGTCGGTGACAGAAGTATTTCTAGATAAAGTAATATGGACAGTCCTAGAACCAATGTGCCTCTTTTTAATAGCATATGTGGGCTTTTTTATTCCTAGGCTTAAAGTGGAAAATGGTTCTGGAAACACTCACAAGACAGTCTAGTGACAATGTAGGAGTACATTTAGGCAAATCAGAGCATGGTCAAAGGCAATTTTGGAGGATCATAGGTTTGATTAATTGGTTTTGATAGCATTCTCTTCTGGAATGAGCTCCATGCTTTACAGTGCTGTGGTTTGCTATTCAAATACAAGGCAGTGCCTGTAGTCCAGAGCACAATGGTTCACTTCAAGTGAAACAAAATCCATCACATGTCTTGGTGCTCTGGCTGGTGGCTCCTGAGACATTTTCTGACGAGAGTGCTTTATTGTTTGCCTCAAATGCTTCATGCAAGAAAAATAAGATAGGGAAGAAAGGCATTCCTCCACTTTGTCAAAGTTACGGACCTGCATGCTAAAAGTTATGGACAGATATACGCGTTGCTTGGTGCCAGCACTAGAAGAAATGTGGCGTTTGCATAACCTCTGTCTCATATCGCCAAAGCATATGGCATAGGTACTACAAAGAGTAGCCTTTTCTGTATAATTTTTCCAGATGTATCATCTTTGCCACTCCAACATCTGTCCTTCTTGCTCTGCCTGCAAGTTAAATCTCCATATTATTGACTACTGGTATTTGTAGGAAAAGGACATTTACCCTATTAAAAGTAGATCTTTTCCTGATGAGAGGCTAAGCATAGCAGGAAAACAGAAGGATCTCCAAAGAAAAAACAAAATTACCTCCTCGAAAAAAAAAAAAAAAAAACCAAAACAAAACCCAAAAAAACCCTAGTTGGAAATGCTTAGAGAAGCAAGCTGCAAAAAATGAGACATCCAATTACTGGTCATTCCAGCATGTCTCTTTTTTTCATTTGATTGCTTGTGAGGACTGACACAGTAAGGTGGCCCTGGAAAGGAGGTTTTCATCCACATCCTCCTCTGCATCCCCTCATGCACTGCTAGAACTGGGGCTACACTGTGTGACGCAGAAGTGCAGGCACACCATCAGCTGAGGATCTGTGGGGGCTATTGCTGTAAGTGCTCACAGACCCATACCATAGCCCCAGGTTTGGCTGCTGAGGCTGCCACTGCCAGTGACTTGATGTCTTCTTTCTTCTAGCCCTGCATTTGTTTGTCCTGCTTACTGACAGTCTTGTTGCCTGATCAGAGATATTTGTCTGACTATGCAGGAATCTGCTGACTGACATGAAAAAAACCAGAAAAGTGTCCCAAGTGGTTCTTCGTAGTTCTCATGACAGCTGCCAAAGAGTACAACATGGCCAGGAGTTGTTTTGGGCTATAAAGACATGCCCTAATCTCAGGAGGGCGCCAGGGAGCTTTGACTACACCCTGCTCATTGCTCAGCTGATGGTCCTGGTGCTGGGCCCAAAGACAGAGGTCTGCTTTCCCTCAAAGGTCATGATCCCATTAGGGGCTATTGACAGGGAGGTGCTGCTTGTATGGCGTTCACTGGGAGTAAAGCTGGCTTAACCTCTAGCTGCTACCACAGAAGTAGGCCTTCTGTAAAGGACAGTCTACAGGGGGGTCTCTGGGGCCTGAATATACAGCAGAGATAAGGGAGCAGGTAGGCCGGATCTCCTCTGGAGGTCTCCTTGACCCTGGTGTAGTATGATTGCAGGAGGGTTGTTCGCTGCACATATGGCTGAGCAGTGCAAAAATGTGATGTAGTGGTGCTTTGGTGTGGGTGGTACTGCATCCTCTCAAGTTTGCTCTGCTAAGCGTGGGTGCTGCCAGGGAAGAGGGCAGGTGCACCAAAGGATGTGCCCAAAGGCCACCCCGAGGGCCAGGGACCATGTTACAAGGTCCACATCTAGTGAATAGCTGGTGTTGGGACCAAGGGGAAAGTGGCAAGAGTTTGGATTGCTTATTCCTATGTGACTTGTTTCAGGAGCTTCTGTAGTAACATCCCTACTGTATCTCTCAGTTACCTCTTGCTATTAAGTGATGCCAGTCACACAGGATCTAAGATCCTCTCTTTTCTTGCCAACATCAAGCTATCATAGTTTGAATTCTATAAAGGAATTAGCACTTCCAGCATCAAATCATGAAATCACTATTTGCATTCAGGCCATGGTTCTGAAGGTCTAACACTGATATTAAAATCTGCAGCCCACTCCTCCTGCTTGGGCACTGGTGGGTTGAGGGATGCTGAACATGCTGAAAGCCCCCCTTGGAGACACATGTGACTGTGGCAGCAGGACCTACTGGGAGGAGAAGGTGCCTGGAGGAGGCTCGGAGAGGGCTGGCACAAGAACAGAAGAGACAGTCCCCTGTTGTCATCAAATGACATCATGGTGCAGAACAAAAGTGCCTTTCCTACACCAACACACCATTTGCATTGGCTCTGTGACCATAAAAATAAGACTTTCATAAAATACACTGAAATCACTGAAAGCCTTCTAACACAAATTTTAATCAGCAAGGATTTCCATGACACTTTTGCTGATGAAGAGTTGCTTACCTGAATGCTGGCTAGCATTTGTTCTCTCCACAGTTTAGCGAACAGTAATAAAGCTGGTTTTGGGGAGGGGCTGCAGGTTTTT